>JARJDX010075877.1:0-19625 GCA_030264735.1 Gymnusa sp. GC000175
TAAAAAAGTTACTAACTAAATTAATTTTTTGTCCATTTTTTGTAAAGTATGTAATGTTTGACAACATAATTTAAAAGCCTAAGGGTAAATAAAAATAAAATTAATTCACAAATAAGCAATTGCTTATTTAGCTTTTAAATTGGATTTCAGTTATTACTATGACTTTATTGTAATTTATTTACCATAATTTAAATATATTTTTATAAAAGCTTAAAGTTAATTTAAAAAATAAATTACTTTTCTGCTTTAAATCTGCAAAGAATGTAAAAAATAATTACAAGACTTAATATTTATCTACAAACGCTACAGAACCGGAAAAAATGTTATTATTATCTTGAACACATGTGAACCTGTTTCAAGGTTACAAAATTATTAGTATTTATATGCATATAAAAATTGTAATTGAATATAAAATAATATTAAAAGTGCACACCTAGAATTTTCATTTTTAATATTAAATGTTGCATTACAATACCGTATCGTACAGATATCATAGTATTTATTATAGATTAACATTAGAAAAGGTGTAATTATTATTAATAAATGGGCATTTATTAAAAAATACTAATTTATAATGCAAAAACTAATTATTGTTATTTATACATTTACAATGGGGGTCTTAATATAAACAAATGATTTAATACGTATTTATACAATGTGCCCTAGAATCATAATTACTTTTTGTGTCAAGGTAGTGCAAGAAATTTTTAAAAAAAAATTCTGTACATCCATTTAAATTTTAAAATATACAGTTACATAAGTATAAAATAGGGTTTTATACCTAACTGGCGGTCAATCAAGATTTACAGCCAATAAGCCTAAACACTGTTGAAAAGTATAAAGTGACTACAAAAGATAATTAAAAAACGTTTAATATATTTTTTTAGAAAACATCTCTTTTTTTTATGTAACTTCCAATCATCTAATCAAACTTGTAATCTTACAAATGATCATGTATAAATTTAATTATTTTTTACTCCACGCTAGTTTTGAAATTAAAATTCCGCATTCACATTTAAACAAATCAAACTTTTTGTTGTCGTATCCTTAAATCTAAAGGAACGTGCTAAATCACAATGATATTGCATTATTGATTTTGATCGAATACTACAGATTGCAAATATTTCGCTACCAATACGTGGAACTTATAAAATCGAAGGTCGCGTTTATAAAAATTTAATCGAAGAATTTAAAATACCTCGAGCAACAATTTGTATATATTTTTTTTGAAAACTAACTTTCCATATTAGAATAATTTTGATTAACTAAACTACGGTACAATTATGAAGTATAAAAAAAAACTTTAATGAACGAACCACGCTTTTTATGACCCCACACAGTGTGAAAAAGTGGATAATAACAAACAATTCTGAGATTTAAATAAATTATACATCTAGGGGAGCAATTTGGGTGAGATGTTTAACATCATCTTAAATATAATTTCGATAATAAGTAATATTATCAACACGCGCTCGCGCTTGAATGTTTGATATAACATTTATCAAGGACATATTTACAAAAGAATTTCTAAATGTGAAATTGTGAAAAAAAAATGTGTGAGGTAAAAGTAATAAAATGCGTTAGGATATATTACGTAGCGTTTGAATTTTCTTAAAAGCCATAAAATGTGGTTTTTACTTACATGGAAAAGATGCTTGGTATTTGTTGGTCACTATGTCCTGAAAAAAATAAACTTTATATAATATAACTTTATAATAAAACCTCACAATTTTCAAACAAAGTTATTTACTCAGTTGATTTTAATAAATTTTTACTTAATAAAAAAAAAACGAAATTGCATAAACTTTTTTGAACCTTAGACAGGGTAATGTTACATGGCAGTCTTTTGCAGTATATTATGTAGGTAAAGTGCTCAGAGTGTGTTTATCCCTTTAAATTGTGGAGCACACAAGCAAGCGTAATCGAGGCAATCAGCAATCGCCTGTCGTTATTAGAGTAAAATTTTTATATAACAAGTGTATGTAAGATGACCGTGTGCCATCTCACCTAGCCAGGTAACAGAAACGAAAAGCCGATCGTACTAGGTGAAGGTAACAGCATTCAGATAGACAACAAAAAGATAAGTCTACGTCTGAATATTTTATTGAAAAATCAGATTGGGGCTAATTAATAGGGAAACAATTCCCGATTAACTTAATGTAAAATATATTTTAATCCAATTGTATTACAATACTTTGGTTTGATGCCCAATTTATAGTTAAACTTAGGGTAGATAAGAGTTGCAACAATTTAAATTGTTTTTAAATGATTTCAAAAAAACACTAGGTTTTTTATTGCACCTACTTTTAAAATATCATAAATCAATTTTAGATTCCATATAACTAAAATCCAATTTCAAACCTTCCTGAACGTTGTTAGACTATAATTAATATTTATTTCCAAATAACAAAAAACCAGTTGTCAAGCCTACACTTATTACCACTAAAAGATTATATATATATTTGCACATATTTTAAACAATATTACTTCCTTGTTTATGTTATGTTTCCTGTCCGTAAGCAAATGTTGAGATGCTATGTCTTTAGTGATTTACTCTATGGAGTGATTTGCTCATGGACACTTAAACAGAAAAGAACAACATAAAATATATCGAAAGCTTTGAGATGTGGTGCTACCGCCGTATGCTCAAGATACCGTGGACCGATAAAATAACAAATGTTGATGTCCTTCGGCGGATGAATCAAGAACGCGAAGTCCTTTTCATCATTAAAAAGAGGAAGATAAGAGGTAAAAAGCAAGAAGCAAAGCTAAGTACAGTTGAAATGGATTTCTGGAGAAGGTCAGCGCGAATATCAAAACTACAAAGGATAAGAAACGACAGCGTAAGGGAGATCATGGAGGATCAAGGTAGAAAATCGATCGTAGAAAAAGTCCAAGAAAGGCAGCTATGCTGGTACGGTCACGTCAGGCGTATGCAAATACCTAAAAACTGAGATTAAAAAAATTACAAAGCAGTCATTCGACCATAATAACATTTACAGCGGAAACGAAAGCGGACACAGTAAAAACATATTGATGGAAACGGCAAAGATGAGAATACCCCGACGAATAACGGGCTGCACGCTAAGAAACAAACGAAGAAGTGTAGACATCCAAAGAAAATGCAACGTAGAGTAAATAAACCAGTGGGTGCACGGACGGAAAAAAAGATGAAACGACCACATTAACCAAATGAATAACAAAATCGTCAAAGCAACACGTGACTAATCACCACTAGGACGCAGAAGCACAGGACGTCCAAGAAAACGTTGGAACGATAACTTATAGGAAAAAAATCCAGCAGAAAGTTAAAGAAGAAACAGGCAGCATGCCTAAATAGAAGGTTGAAGAAGATGAAGAAGAAGATAAATAAATATTTAAGAGCGTATATATACGTCTATAGCAGTCAAAGAGTTAAGATAAAAAATTTAATCTTTTCAAGTGAAAATATATTAAAGAGGCGCACTAAATTGTTTCCATCTTCCATTTAAATTGAACAAAATAATTATGAAATCTTAAAATTACTATCTTGTTTTGTTATTAAAACACGTATGAAAACACAACACGATTTAAACCATAATTATGATTTTATTCTGACAATTTTCTTGATCTAAGGTAGTTATTACACGCTATAATACCTTTTATAGCACATTATCACGATAGCAAATATTGTAGTTTTTGATTTACATTAACTTTCTTGAAACTTAAAGCTAACTGCATTAAATACTTTACACCATAAATTGTTATTAAACTTTAAGGTAAATTACTGATTTGTATCATTTTATAGTTGTGATAAGCTTTAAAAAAATTGTAAAATTATATCAAATACAGCAGCGTGTTCTTAATTTTAAATTTAAATTTAAAAAGGGTGAAGAATCAATTTTTTTAATCAGTGTATTGCGGTATTTGAGGTATTTTAAATAATTTGTTATTTAATCAAACATCGTAACATAGGTATTTTGTCGGTTTAAAAAGTCAGCAGCCCGTATCCAGTCAGGAGAAGCAGGTGAAGCCTTAATCCGAAGAAAAATAAAGTAAAACCGCTGGTATTGTTAGGTAAATGGTAATATATGGAGCACATCGAAGATAGACTTTAACAAAAGATCACGTTGGGTGATCAGGATTGGTCACGGAATTAGATACAACTCGCTACCTTTGAAACTGATCCACACACCTGCCCTTATGAATATTATTAGACCATTTTTACATTAATTCATTAATACTACATGTCCACAGCAGTGCATGTATAAATAATATCTAACATCAGATACTAATTGTGGATGTGGATGACTTAATTTGACCCCAACTACAAATTTACATTTTAATTCACGTTTTCATAACGTGGTTTTATTATTTCATCACATCTTTATAATTTATGAACATTTTTAATATTCTTTTCGGAATTAATCAAATTAACATATCAAGAATCCCATCTGCGCATTTTTTTTTCTTCTTCACAAATTATACCATTTTACAACCACAAGAAGAAAATTATTATATTTCGTACATCAAGCAGTTTTTGAATTAAATCAACAATTATGAAGGAAATGTTTTTATGGAAAAGCATAGCCAGCACGAGTTTAATAAGATAGCTGTCAGATAAAAATCAAAAAAATAAAAAATAAAACTCAAGTAAAATATCCTCTGTAATGCAATTCGGAATATAAATAAGACAGTTGTGGGCTGTGGGTGGTGTTGAAAGGACAGGGGCTAAAATAAGCGATTCTGCAGTTTGATGCGCGTTTCTGCATTCACTTCATCCGCAGACAAAATAGAAGTAAAATTATTTGTAGAATTCATCCAGCTTTATTAAAATATTTCCATCGTCTTATTTTATTCATATTATATTGGTGATTTGAAGGCTGTTCGTTCAATAACTTACTTGGGCTCTTAATGAACAATTTTTAGGGTAAATTAAGGTCGAGGGTGCAGGTCCCAGTTAAGTTAAGGACACTTTAGAGGTAAAACCCTGCAACGCAAGACTTAATTCTCCCTTACCTCACTCATATAAAGAAAAATTTATGTCCTCAACTTACACATTCAATTACTCTAGCCTGCACACCAATCTCCCTTGCCAACCCGCACAATGCAAGAAGAAGTTCAAAAAAAAATCCTTAATCAAAAATATACGGTAAAAAAAACCACAACTCACAAGAAGGAGACCTTATGAATTATGGGGGAGGCAAAATTCGCTAATAACATCACGATCCAAACGCAAATAACATTTAACCAAACTCACGGTTGGAACACTAAACGCCCTGCTAATCAAGACCCAAATTTACAAACTAAAGGACAAATTAAAACACAATTGGATGTGATAGGCTTTAACGATGTAAGAAGAAAGGAAGGGGATGTGTTATACTGAAATTAGGTTATACTCTATATAATAAGGGGTCCTAATCCAAAATTTAACGCGGTTTTATAACAAGTAAGGTCCTATCACCAAACAGAATTAAACTAGAAAGTATCTTGGATAGAATTGTTTACGTAATACTAAAAATCTTAAATCAAAGTAAAATCAAAATCATACAGTATTACGCACGTCAAGCAGTGGCATTGAGGAAGCAGACGTCTTTTACGAAATCTTAGAAAGGCACTTAGCAGGGAAGCATCTAATTACTTCTTAGTTATTAGAAATTTAAATGCAAAACTGAAAAAAAGACAAGGAATTTGTAAGTAACGACAGCTTTAAAAGTAGAAATAAGCAACATGCTACTAAAATTTCTAACAGAACAACGGTTATACCTAATGGAACTTGTTCTTCCAGAAAATAATACAAAGAAAATGGACGTGTTTAAGCCCAGATGCCCAAACAAAGAACGAAATTGAATATATCCTATCAAGCCATACAGCTATAGTTATGAAAGTTAGCTCAATTAATCATCACCATCATCTTCATCATCATTATTTGCTTATATATCAATCCATTGCTGGATGAAGGCCTCTGCCAGTGAAATCTACATTCGGCGCTTTGTGCTTTCTGCATCCAGTTATGGTCCGTTGTTATCTTAACGTCGTTGGTCCATCGCGTTGCCGATCTGTTCCTGAAACGACGTCCCGGTCCCGGTCGGCATTGGATCAAAATTTTGATCTATCTAGATCTTGGCTATGATTCGCCAGGACGCAAGGACGACCATTGCCATTTTAGTTTACAAGATCTTCTCAACTATGTCAAACACTTTAGTTTTTTGCCCTATCCATGTGTTGGCCCTACGATCCCCAAGCATTAAGCCCAACATCGATCTTTCCATTGCTCTTTGAGCTACGCGCAGGTCATGATTGTTTTTCTTAGTCAGGGTCCAAGTCTTCGAAGCGTAAGTTAGGACAAGAAGGATTTTTGGTGGTAATGTTTTGTCTTCAAATTTTGATAGATAAAGATTTATCTTCAAGCGCCAAATGCTGCCCATCCAAGTTTTATCCTCCTTTTTATCACTACGTCTTGGTTGTTTGAGCTCAGACTTATGCGTTGACCCAGATATATGTAGCTTTCGATTTAGTGTGTCGTCTTCTACTACTACTTCACTGCAGTACAAACAGCGACCACCGAATGTTAAGAGCCAACACAATTGTAAACACAAAACTCAAGAGAACAAGAAGACACAAGCAAAGGAAACATACCATAGTTAGAGAACTAATAGAAATGCCCACACTTCACAGAAATCCTGCATAAAGAACTGATAAAAAAATAATTGGTAGAGTCAGAGAAAAACATAGACGATGCAAACAGTACGCTTACAACAGCAATAACAAAACCTGCAAAATAGTGGCGATAAACAAAAAGAGGAAGGACAAAGTAAGTTTCCAAACACAATTGTGAAGATAAGAAAAGTTCAAGGAGTTGAGAAGAAATAAGAAAAATGATAAGACGCGACCTAAACAAGTTCTATGAGAGAAAAATAAAGGAATGAAGAGCCTTAAAAAACATGGACAGAAAACAGGTAATAGCGCTCAAGGATGGACTAATATACAGTTCTAAAATCCGAAGCGACACTAACATCAGATATATTAAACAGGTAGGATCGGAAAACATCGCAGAAGTTACGGAAATCAATATGAAGCACGCATGAAGTGAATCTCATGATAAACAATAAAGCCCCAGGAAATAATGCGGAAATTTAAAAAAATTGTGGAAGCACACTACCAAAACAACTTTGCAAACTATTTATTATATGTATGACGCGAGGCAAAATTCATAACAACTGGAACAATGCTGTAATAATTCTACTTCACAAGAAAGGTGATAAGAGAGACTTGGTAAATTATTGCCCGATTTCCCTTTTATCACAAGTATTCAAACCGTTTACGAAGATACTAATAAGAGACTCGGATATAAACTAGATGAATATCACCCAGACGAACAAGCTGGTTTTAGAAAATACTATACCACATGTGACCAGTTATTAAAAATAGAATTTTAACGAGAAAAGCACTAGAACCTAGATATAGGTCTATCGTTGTAGACTTTAGAAAAGCGTTCGATACCATTGAAAACTGGGCAATAATGGAATCTATAGCAAACGCGACGACAGATTTATTTAATGTTTAATAACTTAAATTTTAAGTTATTAAACACATCTACATAAACGCCACTTCAAGAGTACAACTAAATAACAACTCAAGAGCTATACAATTTAAAAGAGAAATATGACAAGGAGACACACTTTCCTCCAAGCTATTCACCTTAGCCCTCCAAGACGTATTTAAACAACTACACTGACAAACAGAGAATTTTAGTAAACGAAGAAAACTAAGACACCTATTGTACGCAGATGATGTCATTTTGATTGCGGGAAATGAATGAAAACTAGGATTAATGCTACATGAATTGGAAGAATTGACGGAAAAAATCGGATTACATATAAACACCACAAAAACAAAACCTATGTGTAGGGACGACCCCTTCTTGGTATAAGAGACCAGGCAATCAATAACGTGCCCATCTACACACACAACGCTAGAAAACGACCTTGGACTGAAAAAGACCTTTATAAAACTACGCATTTCTCAAAAACTTCTACCCCAGCCATAGCAATAATGCGTCTTCACGGTACCAATGTGCAGAGTCCAAACCTGGACAATAAAAAAAATCGATGGAATGGCTTTGCACAATCCAGAGAGCTATGGATAAAAAGTTTCGGAAATAGCACAAAAGAAAAGAATACGTAAAAGGCATAACGAAAGTAAAGGATGCGAGCGAAGAAATTAGAATTTTGCCGGACATGTAGCTAATCATCAAGGTGCGCAATGGACAAAGAATATAATACAGTGTAGGCCATACCAAGGAAGACGATCCATGGGAAGATCACCTCTGCGCTGGACTGTCCACATTAAATTATGTGCAGTCTTATTGTGGATGTGGGAAGCTTACAACAAAGAAAACTGGAAGAAGAAAGAGGATGGCCTATGTCCAGAAATGGTCTGGACTAATAATTATTAAACTCAAAGTTTACAAGACATTCATAAAACCAGTAATTATGAATGGTAGTAAAGCGTAGATAGTCACACAAAAACAGAAATAATCATTACTAAGACTGGAGAGAAAAGCATCTATGGACTAGTCCAAAACAAAATGGCGGCAGGACTAGCATGTACTAGCATGTACCATAACATAAGTTGGTAGATTTTTAGGACGGCAAGACAATACCAGTTACCATTTGGGCTGTACGTTTAGGATGGCTACAGCATGTTAATAAAATGTAAAATAGAAGTACGAAAGATGTCGAAACCATGAGGAAGCCAACGAGCGGGACGCCCAAAAATAAAATGGATTGACGATGTAGAGAGAGACCTTAGGAAGCTAAATATGCGAAACTAGAAATAAGTCAGCGTGAGTCGAGAAGATTGGAGAAGGTACCATTTGGGCCGAACGTTTAGAATGGCTACAGCATGTCAATAAAATTTAAAATAGAAGTACGAAAGATGTCGAAACCAAGAGGAATCCGACCAGCGGGACGCCAGAAAATAAAATCGATTGATGATGTATAGAAAGACCTTAGCAAGCTGAATGTACGAAACTAGAAACAAGTCAGCGCGAGTCGAAAAGATTGGAGAAGGTACCATTTGGGCCGAACGTTTAGAATGGCTACAGCATGTCAATAAAATTTAAAATAGAAGTACGAAAGATGTCGAAACTATGAGGAAGCCGACCGGCGGGACATCCGAAAATGAAATGGATTGAAGATGTGGAGAGAGACCTTAAGAAAGTGAATACACGAAACTAGAAACAAGTCAGCGCGAGGAGAAGGTACCGTTTGGGCCGAACGTTTAGGATGGCTACAGCATGTCAATAAAATGTAAAATAGAACTACGACAGATGTGCAAACCATGAGAAAACCGACCAACGCAACGCCCGAAAATGAGATGTATTAACAATGTGGAGAAAGACCTTAGGAAGCTAAATAAACGAAACGTTAAAGAATAAAATGAGATCTAGTAGTCTAGTAGGGCGAGAGGAACCCCGATCCCTTTCACACATATTTTATTTTCAATTTTGTTAACATGTGATTACGCTCACATTTTCTGTAATAAATTATTTAAAAATTTAAACTAAATTTATTCAAAATTGTATTTTTATATTGATCCGAATGTTGATAAAGAAATTTTATTTGGTTGAGATTCTAAATTGTTGATTTTATTTATTTCGAGAATAGTTTCTGAACGATTTTCTATAAGCAAACAAAGCACGTTCGCATTGCTATCGTTTTGTTTCACAGAATCCTCAATAGTTTTGGTTCTTCCGCATAACGGTATCCATACAAAGGAGTTTAAAAGTTATAAAATAATATCCCCACATATTATTGAATATTATTAGATAATAATTTTGAGAGTACATTTTATCAATTTCTCTGAAAATTTCTTTTGGATTTAGAATTTTTTTTTATTCGTTTTATTGCTAAAAGATATTATCATCTACAGATAAATATTCAATTGTTTTAATTATCTTTTTATGAAATAATTTTAAAAGTCATATTGGCAATTCAATTTTTGTAAAAAGTTTAAATTTGGCCGATAAGTCACAATTAATTTTTAATAACCAAAAACTATCCACGCTAAATTGTAGGTCCACATGCAATGTAAGTTGCCAACATTACAGGCAGAGAAGAGTCTATGCGCCAGGAGAGGCGTCCTGAAGGCTGACGAAGAAGAGACATATGTGTTTTAAAAGTTTTTTTTGTAAATTAAATTAACACATTTAATAGCAATATTTTCTAGGTAGGGACTAGGTACTGAAAGTATATTTTATAATTATCCCATTTTTAATCACTTTAGAATAAAAAGTTTCGTTTTAGGAGATTGTCGCTTGTCGCATGCATAAAAGTAGTAGAGCTCGTAATATCAGCTTTAAACTTTAAAATCGCTTAATGGTTTTTCCATTTTTTGCTTTTTATTTTGACTAACTTTGCATGACATTAAGGGCACTAACTGTAACTACCATAAAAAAAAACAAAAATCTCCCTTTTATAACAGAAGATTTTGTTTATAACACAACTATTTGAAAGCCTTCTGGCACTTCAGAACTCAACGAGTTTTAATTACCAAATACAAATCAATAATAATAGGCATACATGCAATATGGAAAATATATCATTTATTGAAATGCTGAATGTAAATCCAGTAATTTAGATTCATTGCTCGCTTCGTGGTAATAAAATGATTGATGAGTCTAAAGTTCAATTGCAGTTTTTATTTCAATCATTTTTACAACTATAAATGCGGATTTCAATAACGCGAATTTCATTAGATTCTGATGAGTAAAATCAATAACTGTAAAACTACGCATTAATGATATAGGAATTATTTTAGTGGTATTTGATAAAAGTTTCGGTCAAAGGTAACTACTGAAATTATTGCCAACAAACATTTTAACAACATGAAGTGGAGAAACATTCTACCTATTTAATTAGCTGATAATTAATACAAGTAGTTGTAAGTTTGACAAACGTAACATTTACTCAAATGAGTAAATAAAAGTCGTGTGGTGACAACACCTCCATTTTCCTGTTGTTATGGCATGTTGCTAATAAAAAATATTATATTATAACCAATTAATAAATAATTAATCAAAAATAAACAAGATTTGAATTAAATATTCAATCCATTATTGCGAGGAAGAAACATTTTAAATGCTCGTCACTGGCTATCCACGCCATCTGTTGCAGTAAAGAAGGACCTTATAAATTTATTTCCTTTTAAGTGTACTTTTTTAGAATTGTTTAAAAGATAAGGTAACAAGAAAAATGTTTAAAGCGACATTAGGTTCAGGAAAAAATTCAAGTCAATATGGTTTATGTACAAAAGAATAAACATATTGAGTATGTGAATTCATAACACAATGCGCGCCATAAACGCTAGCTAGAGGCCCCACCAAAAGAGGGCCCTAGTATCTATTGTTATCCTTATTTTTACGAAAATTAATTTCCCTAAAAAATTATCTTATTAATGTAATGTTGTGTTTATTTAATAGCCCAAATATCAATATTTTTGAACTGCTCTAATGGGTTCTTTGATTACGTAAATGTTCACATTCTAATATATTGTCTTTGTTATTAGTATTAACTTTGTTTTCTTTACATTAAGTAATAGGTCATAATCTTACTTTGCTGCATTACTTTATTAAAAACAAATATCTTAAACATTATACACCTTAAATGCATAGATGGAACGCAAATAAAGTCCATAACAACGAACGCCAGTGATTGCAATTTGAATTAATCTGATTAATTATAAAGGTTTACCACCATAAAATATTAAATGTCGTTTGGGTTGCCACCTACGCGATCACGTGGTAAATAAGTATAGTTGATGAGTCTGTATATGTTCCTCTTCAACCAAATTGAGGATTTTAGAGGACAGCCCGTCANTCTGCGGCTTTTCTGCTTTTTATTTTTGCTAGAGCATGAATGATCTCCTGCTATGTTATAAAATATTAAATGTCGTTTGGGTTGCCTACCTACGCGATCACGTGGTTAATAAGTATAGTGGATGAGTCTGTATATGTTCCTCTTCAACCAAATTGGGAATTTTAGAGGACAGCCCGGACAAATATTTGTGAAAAAAAATCGAGAAAGAAAAATTTGAAGTTCGACTTATGGAAGTTCGACTGTAGTTTATTTGGTTTATGCTTGCTTGCTATCTTGAGGAGATTTCCAGTTGTGAAACAACGGTCTGTTGTTGTTGTTAAACAACGTTTTGTAGAAAGTATTCATCGTAATAAAATGATTCTCTTAACAAAACTGCAATAATTATTCACTTCTTTCATTTCTAGTTCGAATCCTCCTACATATTTGCACGATCTACCTTTACCAATCTTTGCGATAAAATCTCCCAGCACTTTTGTTGCGTCATATATCTTAAGAGATTGTAAAACACTATTAATATATTCGTAGAAATCTTACACTAGTTAAGATAAGTCCGTAGGACTTATCTGCGGTAGGACCGTAAATTTAGACAATATTTAGACATATTGTCATTCTATTCGGCTGATAAATAAGGGTTATGTTTCTGTCAAAAGTAAAGAGTATGTCAAAAATTCGTAATCGTGATTTTTTAAACATTAATTACTACAAAAATTATCTATTAATACATATTATTAAAACTAATCAATTTTTGAACTTAGCAATTTAATAATTTTTACAAAACATGATACTTTGATTGGTATACTATGAATAAATTAATAAATAAACACTAGAATTGATAAGATATGAAATTCAAAATAATTTAAGATAAAAACATTCTTAAGTTTGTTTAAACACAGCTAGTAATATCCATTTTCTTCTTAAAATGAAAACGCTTGTTGGTGTGCTTTTGGGACTAATAACTATATTTCAATTACCTTTTTGTTATGGAATTAAAATTGATATACAAGAAGGTGGTATTAAAGGACGAGAAATGAAGGATTGGAATGGAAACATATTTTATGGTTTTCAATCTATACCATATGCTGAACCTCCATTGGGATCTTTAAGATTCAAGGTATTTTTCTTCAATATTTGAATCAATTTTAAAAATTAATTTTACCAAATGGAAATTAGGCACCACAACCAGTTGAGGCGTGGGGAAATGAAACATTAGATGCAACTAAAATATCCCCAATTTGTGTTCAATATCAATATGGCGAAATTGTTGGACAGGAAGATTGTTTATATTTGAACGTGTATACACCTGGTGTAAGTAATTTTTTTGTTTTACATATTAGATGCATTCCATAATTATATTTACATTGGCGGCGGTCCTGCAGCCTGTGCCGCATCCCACATTTCGAGAATAATAACGAAATATATGTAAATAACATTGTTTATTTTACTTATGAAGTGTCGCATGACTAAGGTAAACGATTTGTGAAGAAAAAAGTTCAAAGTCCTCCTTAAATCTCATTCGACTATTTTACTAGTACCCTAATGGTACTGTATAATGACGCTGTGATTTTGGCTAACAAATAAAATCGTAATCTGCTAAAGCATAGCGTAAGAATATGAGAGGAAGAGCAAGAAGATTTTTTTGTACCAAAAACTTCTTCACAGACAATGTTTTAATAAGGATTGTCCTGTAAATTGAAGAAGATTCAAGTTTTGTCAAGGCGTTTTTGCCTACTTCACAGGCAATGTTACAAGTAGAATTGTTCTGCAAACTGTAGAAGATTCAAGTTTTGCCAAGGTGTTTTTGCCTCCTTCGCAGACAATATTACAAGTTTGATTGTCCTGTAAACTTTCGAAGATTCAAGTTTTGTCAAGGCGTTTTTGCCTCCTTTACAGACTATGTTAGAAGTATTTGTCCTGTAAACTGCAGAAGATTCAAGTTTTGTCAAGGCGTTTTTGCCTACTTCATAGACAATATTACAAGTAGGATTGTTCTGCAAACTGTAGAAGATTTAAGTTTTGTCAAGGTGTTTTTGCCTCCTTCGGAGACAATATTACAAGTGTGATTGTCCTGCAAACTGTCGAAGATTCAAGTTTTGTCAAGGCGTTTTTGCCTTCTTCACAGATTATGTTAGAAGTAGGTTTGTCCTGTAAACTGCAGAAGATTCAAGTTTTGTCAAGGCGTTTTTACCTACTTCACAGACAATGTTACAAGTAGGATTGTCCTGTAAACTGTAGAAGATTCAAGTTTTGTCAAGGCGTTTCTGCAAAACTTCTCTTTTCAAATCCTACAGAACCACTGTACAAAAAGTCTGTCAGTTTTGGTTGTGCGAATTCTTTGTGAAAAACTTCTTAATATAAAAAAATGTTGATTGGGCTTTATATTTGCTTGTTTTTTTCGATGTACGTATATTTAGAGTATGCCATTCTGAACTATTTCATATTGCTGGATCGTACTCAAAAACCCATGTTATATCTGCAGTTATTATTGTATGCAAGTCAGGTTCAGATATCACGCGATTCAGTAATTCATCCAGTTTCCCCTTTAAATCGGCTTAGTACTTCCAAATTAATAGTTTTTATTTCCTCAATCCATCACCCTCGTGAGGGTTTGGTGGCATTATGATTAAGTAGATTTTATCGTCGCAGTCCAGCGTTCCTATCCTAAAAAGATGTGGGTAAGATCATGCAGTTTTTGACCAGTTAATTGCTTCATCTGATAGGTATACCTTGTGGTGTGCGTCCCTCTACTCTACAATAACTTGGCATTTGTATTCGACTGTCTACCAGGATGAGCCAATCGTTGTTACGATATTTCGGCTACATCGGAAGGAAGTCGTCTATACTTCTTTCCACTGATTTGTATTTCCTTCCGATATAGTCGAAATATCCTAACAACGATTGGCTGATCCTGGTAGATGTTGGAATACTAATGCCAAGTTATTGTATAGTAGAGGGACGCAGGAAATACGAATTAGTGGAAAGATTAATAGTCGACTTCCTTTTAATGTCGCCGAAATATCGTAATAACGATTGGCTGATCCTGGTAGATATTCGAACACCAATACCAAGTTATTATAGGATGTAGACGTTTTTTCGATAGACCGTCCAAGCTATACGCAGTATACGTCTATGAACCCACATTTCAAAGGCATTGATTCTTTTCGAATCTACTCGCTTTACAGTGCAGGTTTCTGCTGCGTACGTGGCGATCGGGAAGATAAAGGCCTGTATTAATATTAGTTTTGTTACACGAAAGTTTGCCGTGTTCTTCCATATTCTTGTGAGTTACGCTGTAGCTAGTCTTACCATAGCCAGTCGGCGTTTAATTTTTTGATGGCAAGTTCCTAGATTCGTTATGAAGGAGCTTAGGTAAATAAAGTGACTTTTGACTTTGAAACAGGCAACAGTTTGGAAATGGGAGTAATGTTTTCGGCTCTATTATTAATCATGACATTCATTTTTCCTCTATTGGGTTGTAGTCTGTACTTAGTGTTTGTATCGCGGAGCCTGCTCTGTTTATATTTCTCTCCTGCCGATCACTGAAACTCCTCCATCCCACCCATACAGTACTTAGCGCATGATGTGCTCAATATAGATATTAAATAGAATAGGTGTTATTGCCATATAGATTTAAAATTAGCCGTATTAGATAGGATCTCTTCCAACATCCTCCACAGTATTTCGAATTTGTACACTAATGTTTTATTGTGGAATTTTCGACATTTTTAGTTGTTGAAGTTGTGTGGTACACCAGATTAGATTTCAAATAAATATGTTTGGGCTTCTTTGTTTTTAAAGTAGAAGTACCTCTCTATCAAATAAGATTGTAACACTTAAGAATGTGGATATGGGAGACTGTTCTTAATTTCGTAGATTAATCCACATTATAGAACGCCTGAGAGACATTGAGGAATGCTGCGAAGCAATGATGTTTTCCAAATCTTTTTTAATTCTTTGGGAAACTCAATAAACTTGTTCAATTGTAGAATCATGTGCTCTTGTTAAAAAAAAGAACTTTTTTCTCTATTCTAATGAGCTCTGGACAAATGCCTAATATTTGTGATATAAGAGGTAATGGCCTCTCTCCCAATTCAACCCTTAAGATGGTTTTTATTAGATGCTTAACTGCATCGCCTATGTGTTGCTCTTTTTTTAGGAAATATTTTTATCCAACTGATTGCTTAGGATTTCTCTGAAAATAGTCCAATTGGTGTTTTTGTTATTCAGAGTTGTTGGTTTTTTTGACTTTATAATTTGATGTCAAGGTTGGCAAAGAATAGTGAGTTGTCAGATGGGAAGGCAATGCGAGATTCTATTTTTAGGTAGTTAAAGGAAATACACTTAACAATTAAAAATTGCTGATGAAATATTGTTTCTATGTGAAGGACATGTACTTGGGCTCTAAAGAGAGTTGTTGAAGATTTTCATTTTTCTTTTCTTGCTTTAGCTGTCTGCCGCGTGGTTGTCGTCAGTCTAGACCTCAGTACTGCTTTTTTACATTAGAATCGTTTCCAACAATATTCCAACAATTTTCGTTGCTTTCTACATTTCTACGCCATTAATTGCTTCAACAATTTACCCGTGTTCGGGGTCAGTTTTTAAACTCTAGGACCAAAGAGTACCCTTCCGCCTTACAGCTCTTGGATAGTTAATCGTGACACAACTGGACTTTAAAAAAATATTTCTGTTGTTAAATTTTATAAATGATTATCTAATATGCAGGTTAATAAAAAAGAAAAGTTAGCTGTTATGGTATACATACACGGTGGAGCATATTTTGAAGGTACAGGAAGTTACAGTGCATACGGTCCAGAATTTTTGATGACACAAAATGTTGTCCTCGTTACTATTAATTATCGACTTGGACGTCTTGGTAAAATAAAAAACTTAATTGCTAAGACGATTCCTATTTAATTTGTTTGTAGGTTCCTTAAGCTTTAAAGATCAAACTTTGGGGGTACCTGGAAACGCACACTTAAAGGATCAGGTGTTGGCTTTAAAATGGGTACAAAATAATATAGAACATTTTGGTGGTAATAAAGGATGCGTTACTATATTTGGAGAAAGTGTTGGAGGAGCCAGTGTTCATCTGCATATGTTATCACCTATGTCAAAAGGTTATAGGTAGTTGGTTATTGTATTTGTAATAATTTTATCCCTAACTGAACACGATAAGACGATGTCTAAAATTCTCAGAACTACCTCCTCTACCTTTGTCGCCAACACAATAATCTGAAAACTCTTTTCAATGAGGTGCCGATCACTTAAAGGGTTAAGAAATACTGGTCTATGAAGTCGCTCGCGCCTTTTTAGATTATCATCCACTCAAAAATCTAAAAACTCTTTTTAAGCAGGTGCCGATCACTTAAAAGGTTAAAGAATGCTGATCTATGAAGTGGCTTTCGCCTTTTTAGATTGTCATTTACTAAAAAATCTAAAAACATTTTTCAAGCCGGTGCCGATCACTTAAAAGGCTAAATAATGCTGTTCTATGCAGTGGCTTTCGCCTTTTTAGATTGTCATCTACTGAAAATCTAAAAACTCTTTTCAAGCAGGTGCCGATCACTTAAAAGATTAAAGAATGCTATGTCTATGAAGTCGCTTTCGCTTTTTTAGATTGTCATCTACTAAAAAATCTTAAAACTCTTTTCAAGCAGGTGCCGATCACTTAAAAGATTAAGGAATGCCGGTCTGTGAAGTCGCTTCCACCCTTTTAGATTGTCATTAATTTTTTCGCGCGGAGTTCGAACCCGAAAACTTTTGAACCAAAACCTTAATGTGTATTACTGATTCTCTGCATGTTTTTTTCTTACTTTTTAATTTAAGTCGTGTATTATGTGTTGTTGTCAACGTTTCGCTCGCCATTGCAGTGACGAAAAAATTACATCAATTCGAGTCGTACTTTGGTTTATCTTAAATTTATGTAGATTCGTTAAAATATATTAATACTTTATGGGAATTTATGTACATTTTTAGGATTGTTTCATCGGGTGATTTCGCAGAGTGGAATGGCTTTAAATGCTTGGATTACGGGAAAGTTGGGAACCGGAACTGATGTTGCAAAAAAATTAGGAATATCTACAGAAAACGAATCAGAAATAATAAAAATTTTGCAGAATGTTCCCGTCGAAGACATAATGAAGACTCAGACTGCAGAAGGTTTGGTAAGTGAAAATGTAAAATAAAATATTTTTTGGGCAACAACATCAAAACGATTTTGTTTTAATTTCTAGTACTAGCCACAAAGTAAATGTTATTTGGTCTAGGCCAGCGGTCGTCGGACCGCGGCTACAGAGCCACATGCGGCTCTTTGCACAGACCCTTGCGGCTCTTTAGACATTTTCACTTCTATTTATGCAGCTTTTTGAGATAGGTCAGTCGAACAAACTTGTGTATAAAGCGTTCTCACCACCACTCTACTCAACGCATATTTTTTTCCTACACACATCTGTTGTATTAATTTTCCCGCTTATCAGTGCATTCGTTTGTTACGATTTGGATTTTCCCCTTCCAAATCTGTATGTGTGTGTGTGTGTTCGTGTGTATGTGGCTCCCTGATACCTTTGTAATTCTGTTTCCTTAACAACTTGGCTCTTCTAACTTAAAAGTATGCCGACCCCTGATCTAGGCCAAAAAATAAATCTTTTGCCGTCTAGGCCGGTTCGCTTTTACCGTTTTTGCCAACGTGTCCCCATAGTTTTGGGCCGCCAAAAAAATATAATTCACCCTTGCCAAAATGATCCACTTTTTGGCCAAGGTTCAACAAATAACTATTGAATTAATGTGGTTACTTTTAGGGTGTACCAGTACATAAGGAATTTGAGTACAGTCCAGTAGTTGAAACTCAAAATAATGAACCTGCCTTTCTTCCTGATACACCAATAAGTATAATGAAATCTGGAGTATATGAAAAAGTTCCTTTCGTACTGGGATACAACAATAGAGATCCAATAATATTTCAAGTCATTAGTAGATTGTATCAAGGAGAACCCTATACCATTTCTGACTTAAGTTTGGCAATTCCACATGATTTAAATATTCCGAACGATGAAGAAAGGCAAAACGTTATCCGACAGATGGAAAAAAAGTTTTATGGAGATAACCCAGATTTTTCCAATGTAGAAAATTTTACTAGTTTAGCGTTAGGACCTTGGATCGCAGCTCCTATACGTCACGCAATTCTCACTCATCTAGAAACCTCTGACATCCCTATTTACCATTATATATTTTCAGGTGATACTAAATTAAATTTCTTTAAAAGAATGCATCCGGTTTCCGCAAAAATGAGAGGTAAATATAAATTCAGATTTTATTTGTTTTAAAACAGTGAGGAATAACCTTTTTCTGGCCAGGGTTGCATAAAAAAATCCTTTTTGATTACAATTTATGACCACCGCTGACTAGACAAAATAATTTGTAGGACTGTAGGTTGCACATTACTGGTTTAAAACATAAAATAAGCCCAGCAATATCATTGCATCCGTCCACAAATTCTACCTACTCAGCCTATAGTTTGCTTTTCATCGATAGATGTCTCTGTAGTTGTTTTATATAATGTTACAAGAATCCGAATATTTTTCTTACAGGTGCCAGTCATATGGATGAATTGGGACATTTATTTACAACGAATTGTACACCCTGTTTTGATCGTGAAAGTGACGAGTATGCGGTTTCGCAGAACATGCTAAAACTCTGGACAAATTTTGCAAAATATGGCAATCCAACGCCTGATGAAAAATCACTTGGCACCACTTGGCCCAGCGTAAC
>JARJDX010075921.1:0-10601 GCA_030264735.1 Gymnusa sp. GC000175
CCTCTTGGCGTTCATGTTATCCTGGTACGAAATATGAAATTTTAAATCAAATTTTTTTTGTTTTTTTTTTTCTATCCCAAATAATTTTTTCACCCCGTCAGCAAGACGTGTCTGACGTGGTGAAAAAATTATTTGGGATGGCGAAAATTACCTCTTCGCCTTCATGTTATCCTGGTACGAAATCGAAAATTTAAAAATCTTAAATTTTTCACAAAATTTGTCGCTTTTAAAATTTCACATTTCGTACCAGGATAACATGAAGGCGAAGAGGTATTTTTCGCCATCCCAAATATTTTTTTCACTCCGACAGCACGATGTATCCATCTCAAATAATTTTTGTTTTTTGCTCCTCGCGAAAATTGTTTTTAAAATTTGACATGAAATGTTGATTTAAAAATTTATATTTTCTACCAGGATAACATGAAAACGAAGAAGTAAATTATTTTGCCGCCAAAAAATATTTTAAGTTAAAAATTTCGTACGGAAAATAAATTGGAAATAAACGAAAATATTTAGGTTAGCATGGGTCCGAACCAAAACTGGTTAATTTTTTTAACTGGTGCTGCCATCTTTAAATGAGTAGCGCAGATATTTTTAAAATTTACATCTTTGCCAACTGTATGTTTGGTTGCATACACCTGCTTGAAATGTAGTTCGAACAAAAAGTAGGAAATGCATTTATAATATTTATTTATTCATTAATAATTTGAGATACATATTAATTTGATTACATTATTACAAGAAATATTCAAGGCAGTCCTTTCCGTTTTGTTTTCTGTAAATCTTTTACTCGGCTTCGTTCCTTTTCTTTGTATCATGAAACACAAATAAATTATTTTTGAATCGAAAATTTATGATATTTACCTACCATAAAGGGGTGTTTGTCTACGACTACGAGTCAAATAAAAACGGCTTCGGGTAAATGGCTAACGCCAATATGGCCATGAGGTTGGCTCGGAGTAGTCAGCTTGGCTCTGGGTAATGAGATGAGGTAAGGGCACTTCAGCCATGGTTAGATGAAGTCGGCTCCGGGAAATGTATTATCGACTCCGTGTAAAGTCAAGTCAGCGTCGCGTGTGTTATGTGTTATTGACTCCGGGTAATGACTACCCAGAACCATAACTTCACAGTCAGCGTCGCGTGGGAGATATTGACTCTTGGTCACTTGGGTACCCGGAACCAGTAACTTGATGGTCAGCTTCTTAGGTTTTAGTATGGTTTTTATTTCTGTAGTTGTAGTCATTTGTATTATTTTCTTTGTGTGTTATCATCTGGAATTTGGTTATTAAATATCTGAACCTTATTAACTTTATTAAATGACATTATGGGACTTAGAAGTTATATATATTATCAACGCTTTGGACATTCGAACTTATGATAATAAAAAAAGTACAAATGGTTAAAGATACAATCACTTGTAAACTACTTAGCGGTCGTAATTAGTATTTTTGTACTTTCTGCAGTTTACTTTCATGACATTGCACGGTTATTTTTCACGATTTCAGGCTTTTTAAAAAATTTGTGTAACTTACATGTATCTGCAGGTATCAAAATTATGTGTATGTATGTATGGTTGCCTACAGTTACAACTTTGCATCCCGGCGCATTCACCAAATTTTACTCATCTGTCAAAAATTATACAGTAGGTCTGTTTTTTAGAAAATGGTGAGGAATTTCCTTAAACAGTTTTGTTTAATGTGTTGTATCTTTAACGCACTTATAATTAGTGATAACTATATTTTAATTTTATGCCTTTTAAGAAATCAACTCAGTAACTTAAAATATGCATTTTTTTGAAAATATGGAGAATTATTAATTATTTATTGACTAATATAAGTTATATAAATATATAAAATCTACGTATTAAAAAAATAAATAATACAACTTATTTAAACTTCACACATTTCGTCGAAAGAACAACTTTCCAGACTATCAAAGTACACTCTTTTAATTGTTCTTACATCGCAAAGATCCGTGTTTGGGCAGCTTGGGAACCGAACAACTTTTTCTTGATGCATAAGTAGTAATTTTTGACTATTTCCACATCTAAAATATAATATTTTGACCAGTTACTTATCGTTGTACAGAAAGAGCATGATTCACATTTATTTAAATTAGAAACTGATTTTTTGAAATCTGTTTTATCTAGCAGGCAAACCTAGACAGTGGGCTAGGGGTACTTGTCTGTTATTATAGTTCATATTGTTTGTCGGACGTTAATCTTTTTTGCTATTTTGATTTATTATAAAAACGTCCAACGAATGAAACAAACTATAATAATAGAGGATGAAGCAGATTTATTTTTTATATTACAGCTTACATTTATATTCAGAAAAGCAGAATAAAATAAATATAAAACGCAACAAAAACTTACTGCATAGAAGCAAACGCTAAATTTGTTCCAAATGGATCAATTTTACTAACTTTCCAGAGTCGATCATCATTCATATTATTGTGTAAAAGAGGTACCTCATCTTTATACAACCCGAGATGTGCTAACATTTTTAGCAATGTTCCAGAATGTGTAAAGTATAAAATCGCTTTTGGGTAAGGTTCAGGGTCAGACAAAAACTTAAACATGTCTCCAAAAGCTGGGCATGCTTGTTGATATGTTATATTATAACCGTAACCGTCAATCCAGTAATACTTTAAATCTTCTGCATACTCTAAAATCTATTAATTTTTATTAACTGCTTTTTACCACAAATTAAAAAAAACACACCCATGTAATATTTAAAATATTATATATATATATTCAATAACCTAAACACCACCTAGCGAACAATTTAGAAAAATTTCATTTAAGGATCCGGAAGTAGTAATTTACCCATTTGCAATAAATTAAAGATATAAAATAGAAAATATCTTTAAATTGTGTACTGCCTTAAACTTACAAACACTAATAAAAATAGACTTAGGGATAAGCTGGGTTCATAGAAAAGATGCCAGAAGAACAAGTACCTAGAAAATAAGAGATGGTGGGAACTAGGGGCAGAAGGTTAATAAAGTAGTGGAAAAATAGCACATAAAAGAATGTAGAAACCATATTGAAGATTAGAAACTGGCAAAAAGCTATAAAGGTGTAAATTGTTTGAAAGCGAAGTGCAACTCATGCTTAATTGATTGCTCTAATTGTCAACCGCTGGGTTCACCAAATTGACGAGGTACTAGAGTATAAGAAGTCAAAACTCAATGATGGGTATAAAAAATCAAGTGTAATAAGCTGTTAAAAGTAGATGAGTTCCCAAAGCTCAATAATAGGATGTCAAAGCTCAATAAAGGGATGTCAAAGCTTAATGAGGAGCTTTAAAAGTTTGGTAATAAGCTATAGTGCCACATAATCACAAATTGTTCAATATTGCTACGTTACCAACCTTAATATTATTTAATGTAAATAACGTGCACCAAGGTGAACGTTTTTTACGTGTCCATGCAGTTTCAAAAGCACATGTTAAGTACATGTATTGCAAATCCTCTAAAAATAAACATAAACATAAAAAATAAACGATATAAAAATTTGCTATTAATAAAAATTAAAGAAAAAATTTACCAAAAGTTAAACTTCTTTCTTTAAGGCCTAATTTTTTTGCCATACTTTCAACAAATTTTTCAGCAATCTCAGTCTTCTTAAATTTGTGAAGTTCTAAGAGAGCTTCAGGATTTTTCTTCACTGCTTTCCTCCATTTATTACAAAGTTTATAAAACTAAAAGGTAAAATTTTTAAGACGTTGATTATGCAACTTGGCTAAAATATATTTTAATATGATACCAAAATTTTTAAAACTTTAAATATGCAGTTACTTAAAAAAAAATGGAAACGCCAGAAAAATTGCTCATAACTACCATCTCAATGTCTAGGACATAAACTTTAAAACTGAGGCATGGAAATTCTTATTTATAATTAATATATTACCCTTAAAATTGGATCCCTGCTTGATGGATCCGGATACCAAACATGTTTAGCAGTTTGTTTTCCAAATAAACCAATTGCGAAATTTATTGCACTAGCTTTTGTTCGTTTAGTATGGGTAAATTTAAACTGAAAAAAAATTATTCAACACACACTTTCACGACTTGAATTGTCTTAATTTTGTGTTTATGACGCCTAAATTATTTTGTTATTGCCATATCTGTATATCATGGAGAGTTCTCAAGGTTGCTCTCTGCAATGGTAAGATAAATGTTGGTAATAACAAACCAATCTACGTGACTTAAACCAAAAAGAAAAACAAATTTATTATTATTAATTGTTGATTTTCGTTAGGTGTTGATTTGCAAGTTTATTTAATGCAGTGTGTTCCAAACTGCGAGAGGTGACGCGGGCTTTTGCCAAAATAACATTTTAAAATGAAAATAATTTTATAAATTTTGGGACAAATTTGGTTAAATTTTTGATTAAAATTACATCTAGCAAAACTGTTGCTAACAACTTATATATGTGATTTGTTCTCTAAAGTTCAAAAAAATTATTGAAATGATGAAAATTTAAGCTGTTTTACTTTATGTGAAGTATTGCTGTAAATATTAGATAAAACTTCTGGAAATCGAGCTTGCATTCGCTCCGCTAATTCTATCATTTCATTTGCACCTTCAGGAGTTAATATTTTTTCATCATCACTATCTAAACTAATTTTCCACTTTTGAAATAATTGAATATCTGAATTTATTAATTCTAAAATAATATAGACGTTAAGATTAATTTTAAATTATATTTCAATATAAAAACCATTGTCATTGTTTAAAATATTTTGTTTTAACGAATTTAATCGTGTTTTCATAACATCAATGTATTTTTCGCTTGGGTTTCTTGTTCCATGTCTTACAAGCATCCATATTTTATTTGGGGTACAACCTATCAATGTTGATCAATAGTTATTATTGCTAAAGACAGCTGAATGCAGGCACTCCTCACTTAATGACCTTGATGTTTAAAAAATGAATGGATTTAGCAGCGTGAGAAATCTTTTTCATCAATATGACCCTTTCTTTCGTGAAAGTGCTGGATGTCTAAATTTGTAGTCCAATCTTTTAACTGTATTTTGTTTATAAACTTTATGTCAATGTAGTACAATAAATCAGCAAAAGAAGAGAGCGTGTTTATTATAAAGTTGTTAATAATGACCTATTTGTAGGATTAAAACTTGGTTGTCAAGTGAGAAGTACCTGTATTGTGGGTCAAATAACTGTAAACATACCTGGATATTCAAGTTTGCTATGATTATAATTTGCAATAACTCTATAAGGTGTTTTTGTTCCTAAATGGTTTTCAATATTGTCCTCACATTTTTGTGTTAAGGTCAGATTTAAAAAGATTGTTAAAGCAAATAATTTTATAAAAAAATACATGTTTAAAATGACAATTTTTGAAATCAAATGCACCTCTCATGGATGGATTATTGCTTATAACCTGAAACACATGATTATAATCTATGCATCAACAAGTTTAAAACCAGTTTTACGTTTTACCCATAAATATTTCATATATGTGACTCTCATTTACACTTTATTACAAAAACATATTTTATTGGTTCAGTAGAAGAGCACGGTCTTCGTTCAGAAAATCTCCAATTAGATTTCCGGCCACTATACTTGTCGTCTTTGGGATAACAATTTACATCGCGTTTGGGGATGAAATCTTATAAAATACGGCACTGCACGGTACTAAAAACTACTTTCAACTCATTTGAACTACTTTTCAAAGTGTATATAGTTGGGAAAGTTGACTCTGGATTTGGAGGCGTATATAACGCTTGAAAAGAAGAGAAAATTTTGGTTTATGTAATGTTCAAAAATGTTAATTTTTAAAAAGCTTAAGCATAAATTTCAACCCTTCTTTGCTCATGGGGGCCTCAAAATTAGTTGCGTCAGTGGTATATCCGCCATTGCCTCGAAGGATCAACATTTTGCTAACCAAAGATACGCTAAACCCGAAATCAATTTTTTTTTAATAATGAATTATAAACAAAAATTTGGAAGGCTACCAAATTACATTGTTGAAAACATTAAAAAAAATTATATTTTAATGATTCTAATGTTGGTAATGGTCCTAACCCAAATCAGCTGTATTATTTTTATTACTGTTATTCTTAAAAATTTTATTAATTACAATATATCGATGAAACTCACCTTTGGGAAAATTGTATGTTAAAAAAATGGCATCTGTTCCACATAATATAGATAATGGGGTAGAAACTATGATAGCTAAAAAAACTGATCAAACTGCAGCAGACCCAAAAAAGAAAAATCGTAGAAAATTAAGAAATAATGACTGTAAGAAGCTATAAGGCATTATATAAACAAATCCTTGCAAATTTTTATATATTATTTCAGCAAAATTGAACCATACAACTTTTTCTGGCACCATAAAACCAGTTTTAAATGAAACAAAAGGAACTGTCATTCGAAAACGAAGTGCAGCTAGCAAAAAAATAAATATTGAGTCATTTTCTGTAAATAAAAATCCTTTTATTTATACATCAAAGGTATCTCTCGTTCCACCTGAACCTACTTCTCCACGAACGAGTAATAATAACGTTGCACCACCTCCAACAGAAAAAAGTAGTGCAAGAAAATTTAACATAAATCCAAAACCCACTGTAAAAATTATCGATTCTCCTAGAACAAGTGCAATTTCAAATGGTGTAAACAATCTGAAACTCACAGGTATTACAAAGTAAACAAATTATTTATAAAACAAAATGTATTACCATTTTATAGGTGCAAAATCAAATAAAGAAAGTGCTCCGCCTCCAGCTGTACCCACAATGAGATTAAATAGTAAAACTAGGAAACAACCTAAGGAAAAAGAAAAGGAGAAAGAAAGAGTTGAAGAATCTGTTGAAGAAGTGTTTGAAAATTATTTATCAAAAAAAGAAGTAGAAATGGGTCTTTTAAATAATAAATTATTTAAAGGCGTTTTGCGGATAAATCCAAAATTTTTTAAAGAAGCGTATGTCAGCCAGGAAAATAAAAGCTTGCCAGATTTTTTTATTGCATCAGTTGCTGAGAGAAATAGAGCTTTGGAAGGTGATGTGGTAATCCTTAAAATTGTACCTGATGTTGAATGGAAATCAAGTCAGAAGAAAGCCAGAGTTGTTTATATTTTGGAAAAAGTAATTACATTATAGTATGGTGGAATCTCGATTTTTGAACCACTCTGTTCTTGAACAATTGAGTTCATGAACGCTTTGGCTTGCGAACAATTTCTGTTTTTCAGGATAGGTTGACTCAATTGTATATACATATATATTAAAAAAAATAATTAATCGTTATATTCCATATTAAAGGATAATATTCCATAAGATCATGTTGAACAAAACGGAAAGTGCCGAGTAAATATGAGCTAGTTAGTGACGTTACATTTTTACATACCCTGCAAATTCTCCCCAAAAAGGAAATAATTTTTTTAGACCCTTAAATATTAAAATTAATGAAATTTTCGATATTTAGGTTTCTCAAAGAGTCCGATCAAACGCCGTTTTTCGTTTTCTGGTATTTAGCGCCGTTATAGCGAGATATATCAAGGCAATGCCAAATTTCAAATGCGATCCGACGTCGTACCGTTTGTCGCACAGGTTTTGGGACGCCTCTACTACCGAAAACTTATATAGGACTATCTAGCCATGGGGGTCAGGAAAAATTTAGCACTGCCTGTTACTAAAAGCTCTAAGAGGGAGAAATTTTGCAAAATTTCGAACATGCTCGCTAAAATCGAAAATAAAGTTGATATTTGTAGATCGGACGTTTTCGATTCATGTAACTTTTTTATAGATCTTTAGACTACAGAAAAGTATTTAATTTTTTTTATTAGGGTTACCGTTTCGGAGATATAGCCGTTTGTATTTTTTTAACTTTGAAAGCGTCGCGACGTTAAATGAAGCATCTGATTTTTTTTTTTTTAAAGTGTTGGATATCACTCAATAAGTCTTTAATTTCCCTAAAGGAATTTTCTTTAATATGTTTTTGGGGTTAAAGGGGGTACATGTCAGTGGATGTGATAGATGCAACTGCAAACAAAAACTACGCGACCTGAAGTCGAAATATTGATTCAAGTCGTAAAAGCTTACATTTTAAATTACCCTTTAAAAACAAATTAAATTCGAAAACCGAGGTTCCATTGTACATTTTTTAAATAATAATTGA
Organism: Gymnusa sp. GC000175; assembly: GCA_030264735.1. NCBI lineage: Eukaryota > Metazoa > Arthropoda > Insecta > Coleoptera > Staphylinidae > Gymnusa > Gymnusa sp. GC000175. The sequence continues at coordinate 8,143 of JARJDX010075921.1, forward strand.
AAAGAGTTTCGTAGGTTCATCCTAGAATAGCAGTTGGATTTTTATCAGTTCTAAAAGACAAAAACCGAAATTTTACAAGATTTCAGCCACGTGATAAACGCATACCACGAATGAGCATTGTAGATTCATCATTGCCTGAAAAGTTTTTTAAAATTCCTAAAAAATACGAAGATGTTCTATTTATGGTACAAATTTTGGATTGGGAACATCCCAGCCTTGCCGTTGGCACGATTCTTGAAAATTTAGGAAAAGCTACCGATTTAAAATGTGAAACACGTGCAATCCTCCTCGAAAATCAAATCGAGATAACTCCGTTTCCATCTAAAGTGCTTAATAAGTATCTTCCAAAAAATAATACAATTACAGAAAAGGAAATTATAAATCGTGAAGATATACGAAAAGAATGTGTTTTTACAATTGATCCGTTTACCGCTAGAGATTTGGACGATGCTTTATCCTGCAAAAAGCTTCCAAATGGAAATTTTGAAGTTGGTGTTCATATCGCCGACGTTGCTTACTATTTAGCGGAAAACACAATTCTAGACAGAATGGTTTGTAAAAAAGCTACAAGTACTTATTTAGTCGACAACGTGTACCACATGCTACCGCCAGAATTATGCATGCATTGTTCACTCTTACCTGGAAGAGATAATTTGACATTTTCAGTTATTTGGGAAATGACCAGCACGGCCGAAATTGTTTTTACCCGTTTTACAAGATCCATAATAAATTCCTGCACGCAATTAGCATACGAACACGCGCAAAAAATATTGGATGATGCACATAAAGATTTAAACCCCAATCAGTTCCCATACATTTATAATGGGTACAGTTTGAGGCATGTGTGCAGGACAATTAGAGATCTAAATTCATTAGCAGGAATGCTTCGTGAAGCACGAATTAAAAATGGAGCATTAAGAATTGATCAAGTCAAATATGGTTTTAATTTAGATCCAACGGGAAATCCAACATCGTTTTATATTCAAGAAATTCGTGACGCTAATAGAATGGTTGAAGAATTTATGTTGCTAGCTAATACAAGTGTAGCTAAGCGTATCCTCCAGGATTTTCCGAGTCTGGCGTTTCTTAGATGCCATGAAGAACCAAATATGAGGCTCTTAAACGATGTTAAAAAAGTTTTAGAAATCGTTGGGATACATATAAATACTACATCGTCTATCGAGTTGCAAAAAAGTTTAACGAAATACAAACCTAAAGATTATTTGGGTAAATATATAATTAATGTAGGCCGAAAACCGTTTACCGAAAACAATTCATCAAATTTTCTGAAGAATAATTTACCAAAGAGACCGTTCAGTGAAGAACAAATTACCGAAAGTACAATAAAAAGCTATTTAGTGAAAAGACAGTTCACTGAAGAACAATTTACCAAAAAGTCATTTCAGCAATTTACTAAAAAGACATGAATGAAGTAATAATTATCAATTTGACAGTTCACTGATGAAATGTTTTCGGTAAACTACTTTCATCCGTTTTCATTATATTGTTTTCGGAAAACTATTATTTTTGATGAACCATCCAATAATTAACATACAATTTCGTAAATTTAACTAAATTTTTAGCATATTCAAGATACATAGCATTAAATCACTTATTAGCAAAACCAATGACTAGAGCAAGATATTTTTGCGTTGGTGATCAAACTCCAGACAAATATCATCATTATGCTTTATCAACTCCGATTTATACACATTTCACTTCCCCAATTCGTCGATACGCAGATGTTATGGTGCACAGGCTGTTATCAGCTAGTTTAGGTAAAAGGAAATATAAAATTAGAATTGTTTTAAAATTTAACTCAAACAGGGTATACTGAAATCCCAAATTGGACCATTGATATGGTGCAAGAAATTGCTGAAAATTGTAATAAGCAAAAATACAATGCAAAGAAAGCGGGTGAAGCAAGTTGTGATTTATATATGGCACATTATGTTCAGGAAAATCAACCTTGTATTACCAATGCTGTTGTTGTTGGTGTACAAGAAAAATCATTTGATGTTATTACTATTCGTACAGGAATTCCCCTTAGAATTTATGCAAATGTAAGTAAATTGTAAACCATTGAATTTGAATTCATCCCCTGATGTCTCAAATTTTTATTTTGGAAATAATTCATTTTATTATTATTATCCGCCGCCATGACGGCCACAAAACCCTTAATATATGTAATTAGCACATATTTGCTACCACATTAAAAAATTCAACACGCCCACCTTGTATGTATTAAATATATGTAATAAGGCCTTTTACATGGCATACATTGTTAAAAAAATATGGCTCCGCGTTTTTGGAGGTTTAGATACGTCTACCTTGGAGTTTTAAACATATGTTTAATATGGAAAGTTTGAACATGCTCATCTTTCTGGTATTAAACATGTGTTTGATATGTATGGATAAAACAACTATCAAGTCAAATTACATAGAAATAAGCACTTATA
>JARJDX010075958.1:0-13897 GCA_030264735.1 Gymnusa sp. GC000175
CCGTAAAATTTTATTGTTTCGAAACTGTACGTCCAACAAAAATAAAGCAGGAAATATTAATTTTAATATTCACGAACGAGTAGTAAAATCGTTTCGCTCTGTGTAGGATTAGGTTTGGTTAATTGCTTCGACATGTGCATGTGCTTTTAACGAGCACCACTTTTTGAACGTGCACCTCACCAATTTGATAATTATTAATATAAAAAAATATTTTTCGACGCTTGCATGCCCCTGATAGGGGCTGAATTATGTTTTTTGTCTGTGTGTGCGCGCGCGAGATTTATTTATAGTGCTGTAAAAATAGTGATAAATGTTTGGTCGTAAAAAAATATTAGACCTCGATATTGGTCCGTGCAATCTCCCATTTTATAAATAAATAAATCGGACGTAAAAAAATCTGGGAGAAAGGTCGAACTATAAAATAAGTGAGGATGAAACAAAAAGTAAAGTACGAAAAGAGGGAGCGAGCGGGAATAGTGAAGCCGTCTTGTTAAAGTCATAAAATGTCGGATGCAATATCTGCAATATCCCACACTTGCCGCACACAGCTGCCACCTATAAGAAACTTTTGCTACACTTCCTCTGTACGAATTATGTTTTTCATCGCATCAATTTAGATAATATTTTCCAACTGGGGACACATTCTACATAATCTTATCGTTCCATCTACAACCACATTTTTTAATATGTTTCAATTTGGAATTTGCCAATAACTCTATAGAAACACCTGCAACTAACTCTTAACCTTAAACTACCAAAAAATAAAGAACATAATTATTTAAATGAACATAATTACTAAACAATTAAATTCCCAAAGGTTGGTAGGCGTGATTTTTACCACTAACTTCAATCCAAACGAAATACCAACGTAAGTTAAATAAAATAAAATTCCCCCAACTTACTAAACACTATGACATACATCCTTAAAAGTAATGTATGTGAAATGGATGATTTATGTCGATGGACCTAATTTTTACTTCTTCAACTCACTTAATGTATAATGCTTAACCAAAATAAATGCCAATACCAACTTAAATAAATTAAAATTCCCCGAATTTCTTCCTCATACGAGGTACGTGTAAAATACATGATTACATAACCCATTTTATTTTATTTTAAAAAATGCAATTTCAAAGCAGTGCGAACGTTATTCACATTAACCGCTTTTTGAAACCATTCATACAATTGCAACTTATCTCACATCCATATTCAAATGGGGTATTTCTGTTTCGAACGATAATTTCACAAACGGTCGCATTTGGTATTCAAGATAGGACAATATTTATTATTATTATGCGATTCCATATTGTCATACGCGCGTTCGATTCGAGCGCTCGCGTCGTCCCCACGGAAAAATATCTTTAAATTTCGTTTTTTTTTTGTTGATACCTTGAATATGGGAAATATCGGAGTGGTAAAAACGATCCTAAACTGTTGCGATTGCAAGCTATTATAGGAAAATGGGAATATCGCGGTATCAATGCGAGAGACGAAAATCTAAGCTTTTCTTTTACTAAATGTCGTCGTAAAATGAAATTTATGATTTGTGTGTGTTTATAAAAAAAGAAATCATATATTAAAGTTGGTACATTTGGATTTAGTTGGGTTAAATTTTTTTTGACACCTTCAAATGTTACGTTGCCAACATAAACGACTCGTGTGAAGTTAGCAGCAAGGCTTTTAACTGTTAATTCATTTCAAATGCTTATAAAAGTGAAGAAATTTTTAATAGTTTTAATACAACGCATTTTAGTTTTCAAATATATACATGGGAGAGTTCAAAATGTAAAAAAAACGTTTGCTTTGATCTTTTAATGTACGCAGTATTATATCCGTTTTTGTAGCGCGCTAATTGCTTTTACCAGTGCTACCACCATCAAAACACTGTCAAATCCCGTTTTAAAGCTTTGTTGCAATTTTAAGCCTCGTTTTATGTTATCCCTACGGATATCTTATAAATTATTTATAAAAGCCATTAGAGTTTTTTAAAACACTAATGATTGCAATTTAATCCTTTCATTTTATATGCATAGTGCACGTCTATAAACAAAAATTGTAACAAACTCCTAAGAATTTGTATTTAGGTTTTATTTATTAAAAACAATTCCTAGTTTTTATTTATTTAACAGTTTTGTTTGTTTGTTATGTGTGTATTATAGTAGTTGATTTGCACGTGGTGCTCAATTGAGAAAATGAAACATTTTCCAAATCAAATGACACATGTGTTATAATTATTAAAAATCTGAATTACAGGCAATTAATAAAATAAAATTGAAGCCATCTAAATTGATAAAAACCAGCCACGCTTGTATGCAAAATTCTGCTTTACAAGACCGTGCAACCACGAGTCACTTCTGATACCTAGCACGTGTTATATTTTAAGATCTTTGCCAACGACTTTAAATACACACGAGTTAACAAAAAAAGCTCCAAAAACATACATCTAACGCCACCTATGGGGGATTAGGATAGGCAGACTGAATGCCTACTATTACAAGCCGCTATATTTTAATGTACAGTTACATTATTATTATTATTATTATTATTATTATTATTATTATCTTTTATCCGGGCTTGGATTTAATATTTTACTAAATATTTCAATTAATTTAATTTGAATGAAGGGAAAAAATATGAAATGAGGCTTAATCCTCTGATCCGTCAGTTGATGTCTACGTTAACAAAAATTCTTTGTTCCCTTGTTTACGCCTGTCAGACGTTTATAAAATTTAAATGACTCTCCACGTTTTAAAAAAATTAAAAATAAAATGTGTTTGGCGTGAAATTGAATGGGATCAGTGTAAAAGCATATAAAATTATTGGAAAAAAAATTAAACTCGCGCAAAGGGCGCGCTTCATAAACAGTGCATAACAATTAGTTTTACCGTGTGTAAAAAAAAAAACGCACAGAAAGCCGTAGCATTTTCCATTATGTGTGTTTTCATTTCGCATTTGTCCGATAATTCATGGCCGCGGAACGGAATTATAAAGCCATGTATGTGGGGCGAAAAATCCAAGTGCGAGAATGAAATTGTATTGTTATTTTTAAATTATTAAACTCAGCGGCGTTTGTTTTTAATTGCTTCATAAAACAATAATGGGCTCCGCTTCCGTTGCTTTTATTTACTCCGAAAATCGAGTCGATGAATTACAATTTGATTGAAAGCATTCGAATTAATTAAAACGCGCGCAAACAATAAAAAAAGCGACGAGCGCGGAAATTTTATTTATAGTAACCACTTATTCATATTAATTCTAATGGAAAGATGATTTATGTGCGGAAATAAATTGCTTATTGGAAATTAATTATAAAAATTGTATTTTTTTTTAATAATATTTTAAAAAGGAGTAAATATCATCAGGAGGAAATTTGCGCCAATTAATTTGCTGTGCAAATTTGATTAAATTTTGCTTTAATTATAATTGTTTTTATAAGAAGATAATGCCGTCACTAGACGCTTTTTACTTCGTTTATTGAGTCAAACTGAAAACTCAATTAAAAAACCTACTCGTCCAACTTTATTAAAAATTTAATTAAAAAAAAAAACGTTAACAAATAAAACTTTAAAGAAACTTACAAGTAACAGTGAAAGGAGAAAAAACTTTAATGTTTTAAGGTATTGATTGACACTGAAAAAATATTTTCAAGCCATTTTTGAAACCTCTAGTTGTATTTTTCGTTAGGTTAGGTTATGTTAGGTTAGTTAGTTATTCGGTTAGTTTGTCAGGAGACAAAAAAATTAGAGCATTTTGTAGGTCGCCATCGTATGCAATCAACCATACTCCGTATAAACACCGATAGATGGCGTTGGGTGTTGCCAAGAGTTTTTGTGTCTCAAAGACGTGCCTATAAATTCTTTCACTAACATAATAAGCGTCTTTTGCGTTCCCAAATGATAAGCTTTTTTGTTATTTTTAAATATAGCACCACGTGTATCTAATCGATGCAACGACCACAAAATCAGCAAACAAAAGGGCTGATCAATAAAATAAAAAAAATTTAGACTTAAAACTGAAGCTGATTTTTGAACAATTGCTTAAATTAAAGAATAAATAAAGATACACTTTAAATGAAGCCACGATCTACCGGAGGATCGCCATTATCTGGTTAGACAGCATAATTTTATTTATAATAATATTTGTACCAAAATAATGCAAATAAAATTTTATTCTTTCATATAAAAGTTCTGTTATTTAAAATTTCCCTTGTACAAAAATTGTTCTGTTTGTTTCGTATCTGGTATGGCATGTATGGTGAAAAAAATCGAGATGAAATGGAAAATGTAGAATGCAAGCAAATAAACAACGAGGAAAAATTTTCTATGAGCTGCGCGCATAAAAATGCATTAAGGCGCGATTAAATCTGGGAATTGCAAGAGCATACAGCGCGAAGTAAATGTAAAAATAGCGTCTGAATGTAAAAGTTTTTGAAATAAACTGAAACTAACGTAGGCGATGTTTGCTTCCACCTTTTTTGCAACTGTACTCGCCATCGTTGCTTTATATTTGAAAATATGTAAACGTGGAAACGTTTCCGAAATATAATTTTGTTCCGTAATGCTCGACACCCACTAGCCATAACTGCAGGTTTTCTACACTGAAAACAAACATTATAAACGAATGTAATGTTATTTCGTACAAAATTTATTCCAACACAAATATTTATACTTTTAAATGCCAAAAATATTTAAAATTTTTTAAAAATTGTAATAAAATGTATTTTAAATTGTAAACTAACTATAGGTGGGAGACTTTTGTGTTCATATAAAAACTCTTATTACATAACCTCTAAATATTACCGGCTGCGCGTCCATTGTTAGTCCGATCTTAGCGCCTTCTATGGGTTAAGTTCTAATATAACAATCAGTCAGAGTTTATAGAAAATCAACAATCCAGGTAGTCCAGAGATTGCAGATGAAAAAAAAATATGCTCAGAAACAAGGAAAACCAGACAGCAAAGAGGGTGCTGAAAGGAGAAAGAGAAAAATTCAAAAAAAAAACAGGGACCAAAGAAAGAAATGGAAATTAAGGACAAAGGATAAACGCTTTAATAAGAAGTTGCGATTTTGATAAAAATGTTCAAAAATATTGTTTTACTTTAAACGCTCGTAATTTTAAAATTGTGGATGAAACAATTAAAATTTTGACTTTATTANTGAAAATTTTGTTTTACTTTAAACGCTCGTAACTTTAAAATTGTGGGTGGAACAAATAAAATTTTGACTTTATCATTTGGAATATTTTTCCAAATTTTAAGCCATTTTTACGAGTTCAAATATTTTTGACAGCCATTTCCTTAACTCACCCGAATTCCCAACACTGCAAATGACTAGCCCAAGCGTAAGTCCTCGGCTAGTCAGCTAGACCGATCCGCTAGTTTGGTAGTCGCAGCGTAAGTCCTCGGTTGTCAGCTAGCATTTTTGCGCCACCGTCACCTTTACCGTTCCGTCAGTCTGACAGATTTACTAAAGCTACCGCTTTTTACAGAAGTGGCGCTGTGTTCTTCTGTACAGATCTGTTTATATTAGCGCTTGAGATTTGCAGCGCCACTCACTAAAACGCATATTTTGAACTTTAATTGAGCTACGTCACTAAAGGGAAACTAAGTAACAAACCAATTATTCGTGGTCCTTAAGTGATCAAAATTTCAAAAAATCGAGGCTCATTCAATTTATGATGATTTATAAGTTACACACTGTTTAATTTTAAATTTATTAAATATGCGCCATTGCATGATTAAATTTCTTAATTAACGAATTATTGTTATGAGTAAAATAATATTTCATTTAATGTAAATGTAAAATTTTAAGCCTAAAGCAGGAATACTGCTCTCGCACTTAGGGAAGCGGAAGTATTATCCCTATTTATTCAAAAACAGAGGAAAATCCTGATGAAATGCAAATGAGCTCGGTTATATATTTGGAAGAATGTATAATGGGCAGAATATATTTTTATTTAAGTATTCGCAATTTTTAAATTTAATTACCGTTCGAGGGGTTGTAAATTTCCGTGCATACTCATTAGAATTATTTTTGATGCGATACAGTGGTCACGATAGTCAATATTCTTTTACGAGGTAATGTAAACCATCTATGGAAAAAAAGTTGCAACAAAATATGTATGTGGCAACCAGTTAGTGTAAAATATACCGCTAGACGACGATTTTTAAAAAATTTATTCCCCACTCAGATATTTAATTGTTAAAATGTACGTTTGGTTGCCTAAATTTATTTTTGCTTGCTTATATGTAAATTTGGTTGTTTAATTGTATATTTGGTTGCATTCATTTTATTACCCAATGTAAATTTGGTTGCCTAACATTTTATTGTGAGCGAACAATTATAAAATCAAACGATGCATCCCGCAATAAAACTATGTTAATTTGGTTTGGAAAAGTATCCCGAAAAGTTTTCCCTCGGTCGGATCGTTAAAACCAATAACGAAAGTTAGGCGAAAGAAAATTAAAATTAGCAACTCTCGCGAGTTCCTCTCTTTCCACGTGACGTTTAAAAGGCTCTAAGTGACAGGTTAACTTCCACCCAGACGTGCTTACGTTTTTCTTTTGCGAATTACAATTTCCCAACACGAATTACAATTCCTAATGGCCCCCTTAAAATTGATTTTTTTTCCAGTTCCCTTCCGCATCCCACTTACCTAACGACCCATTCAAAAATTACTCCCACGTGGTAAAAACAAGTTTAAATAAAATTTGCTGCACATCACGCTGCCTTCTAAAACGTAACAATACAAGTTTTGAGCAAATAAGTTTAAATGTTATTTGCTGCATTACTTTCCAATTTTTTTTATTTTAGGCGTTTACCAACTTAACGGAACGTGTTATTGTTTAAAAATTAAATTTAAAACAAATTACTTTTTGAATGGGTATTTTAGGACGTAAATTAACAAAGTTATTACAAAAAAATGAAAAAACAACACACGATCGTAAATTTTAAATTCGATTTTTTGAGAGATCTAAGAGTGCGATGAAAAATTTTTATTAGAATAAAATATTCGCCTTTTAAAACTGTACGTGATAAAAATATGTTTTTTTTAATTAAAGTTAATTAGTTTGGTAAAATTAAACACTGGCAGGATTTTCAGGATGAGATTGTTTGTAATAAATTTCTCGAGCGCCAGTAAAATTATTATTTAATTAGTGCGTCGTTGAAATATCAAGTAATTTGAGTGTGAGATATGAACGTAACGAAAATGCCTTCCCAATTAAGTCTATCTTGACATTAAATCGCTGCAAACTATAGTTAAGATGGGTTATAATAGGTGCAAATTAGTATAATTGTCGTCTCAGAATTCCTGGCATATTGCAGTAATTAGATTTCAGTAATAGTTTCGGTAATGTAGGCAATTATGGCGATGACACGCGACAATCTCTAAACGACTTTCGGCGTAGATTTAATCATCCCAATATAATCAGGAATATCTAACGATCCCGACTATGCTCCTCACAACAATCTGTATTATGGCACAATGTGGAAAATTTTAATTTTACCTCACACCAAAAACTTTTGTATACTAAGACTTATTTTATTTTTATTCACGAAGCAAAAGAAAGTATAGTACAAAAGTTAAATTTTTCTCTTATAATTTCCAAATGATATTTAAAAAAAATTTAGAAAATGATAAATTTCCACATCTTTTCCAATTTTTTATTTCATAAAAATTTTCTTATTCAGAATTAAATTTGGTAACATGATGACGTTAAAAATGTAATTTTTGCAAATTAATTTAAAAGTTACACGTCATCAAAGTAAAAAATTATTTAATAAATTAAGTATTTTGTAAACTAAATATTATTTATTGAAGCAATTTTGCTCTAAGTTTATAAAAGATTAAGGATGTGGTCTGACTGGGGAAATCTAACAGTTCAGAACGTAGGATTGCTAATGAATAAATCACGGACTTTGATTACGTTCAACGTTGAAATGCGCAGTGCGGTTGCGACGTTATTAAAAAGTTTATTTGTAAAGGATATTACCGCCGATAACGCACCGAGGTTATTCTGGGACTTGGGGATGAATATTTTTTGATTTTCGAAGCGAGAGTTTCCGCTCGCCAAACCCATTTCAATAAATTAAATTATAGTCTTTATTTCAACCTTTTTTTTTGTATAAAGCCGTAGTACACAAAATTTATTTTTTTGGGCAAATAAATATATAACTAGGCAACCAAATATACAAATATGTATTTAGGCAACCAAATATACACCATGCCAATAAAATACTCAACCAAGCAACTAAATATGCATTAATTAAATATGTATTGTCGCAATTAAATCTATATTTAGGCAGCCAAACATACGTAACAAAATTTATTGAAGTATGTATACAAAAAAAAATTCAATTTACTTTAATACAAATATCAATTAATCAAAAATAAAAAACGTTCCTCCTTTGTTTGTCGCTTCTTTAAATATTTAATTATGTTTCAGTAATTAACGAAGTAATTAATGAATATTTAATAGCAAGCTACAGGTTTCCAATAGATTTTTTTCCTTGATAAAATTTTAATCGTGAATATCGAGAGGCGCTTTGATCGAGTTGTTTTTATAAATATTTGAATATTGCGAAAAGGAAATTGTGAAAGAGGTAATTCATCTTTCGCAAAGATGAAAGGATGTGTTCAAAAGATGATCCGCGGCCATTGTTTGTCGAGTAATCCATCAAAAACATGGCCCTAAATGCATTTCAAAGCCATCCCCGGAAATCTGAAATCGCCCCCAGGAACACGGACATCTGATGGACAAATTGTGTTAAGTCTCTATAACCCCCCGACGGTTCACACTGATCCCATCAAACTTTCATGCTGCTGCTGCTGCATTTCAAGCTCGCTTTTAACCCGAAACTAAAAAAAAATTAGCGCAGCGTTAGGAGGCACTAATGGAAAATGTACATTACGCGCGGAGAGCAAGTATGAAAATTAATCAGGGCTCAAATTACACATTACGTTTTCAAAATTAATTCAATAATTTTGTAACATCCTGTATATATAAAATAAAACTCTCTATAGCATGCAATCTTTTTAAAAGAAAAATAATTTACCATTTTAAAATTTTTCAATTGCGCTTTTAGTTCTCACCTAAAATCAATTATAAATTTTGCGATCGTGTTTTGTTTCCACGTTTTTTGGTGATAACTTTGTTAGTTTTTACCGCAAAATTAAAATTCAAAAACATAAATGTAGAAAATTTTTGAGCGCATAGATATTATTAGTCAAAATAATTGGCGCGATCGCGTTTTGTTTTTTTGTGATAATTTTGTTAATTTTTGCTTAAGAAATAAAATTCAAAAACGTGGTAAACGCATATTTTGTCATTTTTTTATTTTATTTGTTTGCCCAAATGTATACTTAATTGACTAAATGTATCCTTCATTGCCTAAATTTATATTTGGTTGCCTAAATGTATTCTTGGTTGCCTGAATGTAAATTTGGTTGCCTAATTGTATTAAGTATATAATTCAATTTTTTCGTGAATATTTCACACCATGAAAATATGTACATAATATAAAATTATTTTTAATTTTTTGGTTTTTTAATCACCATATATCAATTGTTTTTTTTTATATATTTTAAAAGTTCAAAGAGAAGCAACAATTCGCTTAAATTTTTTATTTCACTTGCATCTTTAAAGTCTTCTTGGCATCTTGCACGTAACAAAAGTGAGAATGCGAAGTACAGCGATATCTCACGCCGCAAAAAAGCGAATTTCGCATGCACTACCACGTAAAAAACGCCGACATGACGTGAACACGTTCGTGTGTTGTTTGAATTATCCAGGAGGTCGGGTTGCCATGGCGTGAAGAAAAGATGCTCTCACAGAGCTCGGTGTTATGTTTTAATGATGTCGCGCTATACAAAGGACCACGTTCATAATACATGTGCCTCTTTGATCCATCCACAGCTCGTTGTACGAGGAAATACCTAATTTTCACCTGCTTGGGATTATGTTACCACCGATGTCTTAATTAGTTTCACGAAGGGGGCGTAGAGCACTCAACTTGTAAAATTAAACCATAAAAATCAACACAAGCCGCAATAACGATCTGGTCACCATCACTGATAGGTTTAATAGCATTTTATTTAAAACCGCATTTACATCCTTTAAAAATTGAAAAACAAAATATATTTGCAAAATTTTAGTATATTTTTAAATAATTTTTTTTAATTGAAAGCATTTATAAACACCCTTTGTGTATATTCGCACTAAAAATATTTAGTACTGAGTTATGCAACCAACTCTTCAAAAAAAAACAATTTTATTGTACATTTGGTTGCGTAATTGGTGTTTGTATAGGCAACTATAATAACTTATGGAGATATGTTGTGTTGGTTGTCTAAGTCATCGTGGTAATATAATTTCCAAAAATCCCAATTTAAATTTACATTTAAATTAAAAGAAATGTAACAAAAAGCAAATACTAAACAGCAAACTGAACATTCAAGTTTCATCAATGTTTATTTTAAAATAATTAATATCCAAGAAACTTTTCACCAAACTTTTCGCATTGAAAACTGAATCACGATAAATATTTTTATGTTTTTAATTAATTAATTACAGCTGGAATCCTTAACAAAACAAAAATGCGAAAAACTTTGCATCGAAGTTGCATCCGAACAAAAATTTTTAATTAACTTTTTTTCTGCCTCGCAAAAGTGGCATCTTGACTCACTTTGAATCTTAATTAATTATTTATTTGCATCAAAAACTTCTTTAAATAAATTAAAGCGCCTTTTTGTCCTACAAAAAGCGTTGTGTATTTAAATATTTTCATATAATTTATCAAAAATGTGTGGAAAACGTTTGATTCACAATTTTAATAAAAACATTTCAGCGATTTCACAATTTTCACAATGAAAATTAATTTTTTTCCTCCACGACACAATGTAAGCAATAAATTACGGTTTGTATTACAAATGTTGTGCACAACGTTCGGTTAATTTAAGTTTCATAAGTTTCGGTGGACAAAGTGTAAACAATATCAATCATTTTTATTGCCGCAATATTTTATATAAGTTTATATAAATGTGTAATAATATGCAAACAAGTTCGGAGTGTATGAACATTGGACTCGTAGTTACACTGGTCGCGGTTGTGACAGCCAAATTTATGCACGTGATCCTTTAGTAGAGAGAAGAGAGAATCTACAAACTCTCACATATTCTACATCGTTTGTGTACCAACACACTAATCTTTAACACAATATGGAGAAACATAAGGATTCATATTCTGTATACAAATTGGTTTAAATTATATTTTAATATAATTAATTATACAAAATACAAAATATACTCCAATTTAAATTAATTCGTTTTAAAATATACATTAATTTGCACAAGGTGTGCATTTGCTTGCATAGCTTAAGGATTTATCGCTTTAACGTGTGTGATTGGTTGCCTAACATCCCAATTTTGTGTATATTTGGTTGCATAAAAAAAGAAGTATAAAAATATTTCGCGTCCCATTTTTTAGCGTTGCACGTAGAATGAAAAGTCGTAGCATAAGAAATTTAGATCTGATAGTCCTCTTGCTTTCGCTGACCTGTAATTCGATTTGTTTGTCGACCGCGTTAGATGGATTGGAAAGACAACGTAGTTGGGACTAGGAATGCTCTTTGATCCGCTGCTTTCCAATGCATCGTGTGTTGTTTTATGTAAGGCAGCGAAATTAAATTTGGAATACACCAGAGTCAGCCAAGTGCTGCCCTGCATATACAACACAAATTCCTTATATACGCTCTCAACTTTATTCCTACAAATTCTTTACCTTTGAATATTTCAGAAATTACTTTAACTCAAGTCGAAACTTAAACATTTATGATAAGTTAAAATAACTGATTGTAAAATTGCTAAATTACAGATAGTTCATAACCTACAAAAGCTTCACATAACCTAAAAATATGTAGCTACAATATATTTTATAGAGGTTATGTCTGACAGGGCGCGGGCTAGAAGAACTGTTCCACATGACAGCAGATCGAGAGGACTTCAGAAGGCTCACTCACATGATGATAGCCAACGTTTGACAACAAACACAGCACTCAAAGAATAAGAGAATGTCTGAATAGCTTTAAAAATAAATAATTCCCTATTCCATATTATACTAACCGTAACTTCCCCTTCTCCTTACAAAAATGACAATCAACGTTATTAACGTTTTTGACCGACACGGCGATAGCCGTGGAGGTCGTCCTTTCGGTCACTTGAAGAACTCGATATCCTCTATTTAAATATGCCATCGAAAAAATTTTACGACGCTCCGATCGGCGTCGCGACGTCATTAAAGTTTCAAAAACAAACGACGATATCTCCGAAACGGTAGTTTCAACAGAAAAATTAAATGTCGTCCTGGGGTCTGTAAAAAAGTCTTATGGTTCGACGTTCTTCGGTAATATACAGGGGTCAAAAAGGATAAAAATGCAAAAATCGTGTTTTTGGCTCTTTTGGCTACCGCAAAAAATTATTTAGAAAAATTCCCTTTATGGAACTTAAAGTTGGTGTTATCTGATGCTTTTTTTAATTTTTTTTACATCGTTCCGTTTGGCGACGCGACGCCGTCAAAGTTGAGAAAAGTTGAAAAAATCATTGACGATATCTCCAAAAGAAAAAGTCGGATCGAAAAAGTTTACATGTAAAAATGAAAGATCGTCTAAAAATCTATAAACAATACATTTGATTCGACGATCCACGGTCATAAGGAAAGGGTTAAAAAAATTATTTAAGTTTTTTTGTCCAGAAACTGGTTTTCGCGGTTTTTGACCGCCGCAGAAACATATTTAAGAAAGTTCCCTTTGGGAGATTAAAGTACTTGACAAGTGCTATCCGACGTTATTTTGAAAAAAATAATAGGACACTCCGTTTGGCGTCGCGACGCCTTTAAAGTTAAAAAAAGAAACGACGATATCTCCGAAACGTTAACTCGGATCAAAAAAAAATTTAATACTTTTTTGTAGCCCGTCTAAAGATCTACAAAAATGTTACTTTACACAAAAACCTCAGACCCCGGGAAGTCAACTTTATTTGCAAATATTTCAAACGTGTACGGGGTGTTTTCGAAATGTTTCTCCCTACGAGATATTCTAAACCGGCGATCCCAAATTTTTTATAACCCCATAGCTTGATAGCCCTATTGGTGTTGTCACGGCATCGCTCCATAAAATTAATGTGTGATTTACGGTACGGCGTCGGGACGCTTTTAAAATTTGGCGTCGCGACGCCATATCTCGATAACGGCGTAACCTAGCGAAACGCGGAGAACGTAATTCGATTGAGCTCATCGAGAAACCAAAGTGACGTAAATAATATTTATTTAATTTAATATTTAGGGGTCTAAAAAAAAAATATTTGTTTCCGGGGGTCGTTTGTGAGGGTCCACGCCGACTGAAATAACTTTTGTAATTTTTTAGTCACAGAAACGAGATTTTGGCGTTAAATAAAAAGAGAGCGCCAACTACTCTGTTTTTTTCCGAAATTTGGATTTTGTCCCCGTTTTTCTGATACGAATTTTTTAAATTAAATATTTTTTTGTCGATTTTGTAGAAAGACAAAACAAGGGATGCACGCCACCCCCGTGCAATTTTTTAACTAATTTCATCATAATTCGACGAAAGAGAATTAATATTATCAAAAAAAAATTACCACACCCCGAAGACGCCCTTATTTTTAACCAAAAAAAAAATTATTTTTACCTATTTTCCCTTTATTTCCTTATCGCAACCAGAGTTTTTTCTAAATATTTTTTTCTTCTAAATCATACGATGCGCCGTTTAATTCCCTTTCTTCCCATGTCCTCGCTTTTTTTCCACCACCCTAATTTCGACCGACAAAAAATTAAAGGTGAAACAATTCTACCGCCTCTCCTCGCCTCACAAACTACCGGCTCGAA
>JARJDX010075980.1:0-26213 GCA_030264735.1 Gymnusa sp. GC000175
AAAAAAATTAAAAATTTATACAAAAAATTCAAAATTCATCTTAAATTTACAAAAGTTATTAAAAATCAATGAAATTTTATGCAAAAATCGGATATTTTTGATAATCTCTGAAGATTTATGAAAAAATTCTCAAATTTTCTCAAAAATGAAGATTTGGTCACAACACGACTTTCATTTACGGATTTCAGACATGTACATTACTTTTGACAAAAACACAAATAAATTTCATCAATTATCAACTAATTAGGCTATAATTGTCTATAATTTCATTTCGTTGAAATGTATGTTGGCAACAATTCCGATGGTGACATCCGTAACTGCCTGATTTTAATGACAGTGTCTCACTGCAACTTGATGAAAATAATTGCAATAAAAAATTTGCTTAGCAAGGATTCCTTAAAATATTAAATTTTGACAACAACAAAATTTGTTGCTATTTTAATTCTTAATATTTTTGTACACTTTTTTTTCATAAACTTAATAATTTTTCAGAAATTTGCAAAAAAAAATAACCAATAAACTACCGCTTCCAGTTCCAGTCACTGGGACCTGACAATTTTTGTTAAAATAAATGCCCAATTACTATACTTTCCCTTTACGGAAAAGTAAAAATGATTTACCTCAAATTGCCATTGAAAGTAACGATTCTAACCTCAAAATTTTTACATCTGCACTGCTGATAACAAATAGCTTCGACTAAAAATTTGTGGGTACTTTTGTAAAAATATAAACAAATTTCTACATAAAATAAATTCAAAACGACTATATATCTGATGTAGATTTGAAAATTGTAATGACACAAATTGGAGTAAAAAAATCGGTAAATCGGTGGTAAATCTACCAACAAGGATAAAAAATTTAAATATTCAAAAATAATTTAAGAAAAAAAAATCGATAAACACTAACTTCCGAATTTTTTTTACATGAAACAATTTAATTTGTACACTAACCTAAACCCACACAACCCAGCACCGAATTTCAGGAATTGAAAGCAAAAGGGTCACCCAAAAATACCGTTAGATTAAAGAATTACAGGGGTAGGTTAGATTTTAGCGCATGTGCGTTAAAAATTCGTGCCTTTACCCTTCCAGAATTTAGATCAGATGTCTTCTTCACTTTACGGAGCCCCCTTTCAGCTGATAAAAGGAAGACTTTTGTTTAATTTCTGCATGGACTTAGCAACTATGACAAATATTTAACAACTATGTTTTAAACCGAAGCATTTGGGACGTATACAACCCTTTATAAACACCATGAGCAGGGCCGTCCTAAGATATTTGGCGCCCGTGGGCTACTAACAATAATGTGCCCCTTTTTAGTAGAAAACACACTGGATGGTAAATGGCTGTAGGTGACCAACAAAGTTTTACTATAAAAAGTTTATACATTACGCGGGAATCAAACTAATTTGGGTTAAAGCCAGTCTGCCGCCCTTAAAGGCTGGCACCCCGGGGCTATGGCCCATTTGGCTCTGTGGATAGGGTCATGAACCGACCACAATCCCTTATTTAAAGTGAAAATATGGCCGGAGTGAACTCACATGAAAATCCTGAACTTTGACTTAATAATAAAATAATAATAAATTCGACGGTCAACGAGCTAAGTCACGCGTGCCTCCGAGTGGCACACACCACTTTGTTAAGTGGCACGAAAAAATTACTATAAATGTTAAAATTTAAGTGTCTGGGACTGATTTACTTATTCTTTATTCCATTTTGATATATAATTTTAATTTTCTACTTGTACCAACTTTACAAGGTACTTAAAAGCGCGCAAATGAATACAATTTTTATAAAATGTGGCACCCGCACACGGACAGATTGCTAACCTCTATTTTAGAAAATCATTAAAAGTGTTTTTGCCTAACCTAACCAAACCTAACCGCTAGCTTAGAAAATCATTAAAAGTGTTTTTGCAAAAATAAAATTTTATCTTTTGGAACATAATAATAAAAAATATGTGTTCTGCACTTGACTTTCCTGAAAACGAAAATATAAACTTCACCCAATAAAACATACACACACACACAGAGAGAGAAATATCGTGACAAAATCAAAACCACATTTGGCGAAATCTCATTTTTTTGTACGATTTTCTGTAATGGCAAGCGAAACGTTGGCAACAACCAATAAAAATACGCGACTTAAACCCGAAAGTAAGAAAACTTACATCGATATGAGTCGCGAAAGTCTAAATTTTAAATCCTTATTTAGGTTTTTTCGTTCTTTTAAACTTTGTCATCTTTGTACTTTGTACACGTTGTTTGATTTTATTCGTTCATTGTACACGTTGTTTCTTTTCATCATTGTTCTTTTTTTAAAGTTGTTCCATGTCCACATTGTTTTTTTTTTCATGCTATTTTTTGTTGTTTTTCATTCTGTTTGATCAATGTTTGTTCTTCGAACACGTTGGTGGTTCTCAACATTGTTCTTGGTCAAAGTAGCTGCTAAAGTACGTTATTATTTACCAATGTGGTTCCTTACAGACGTTATTTTTTGTTGACGTTGTTTTTTGTTCATGTTGTTGCTTTTGTGCGTTGATTTTTATTCATGTTGTTGCTTCTGTCCGTTGTTTTTTATCACGGAAATTCTTTCAGCCCTTTATTCATATTATTTTTTATTTTCGTTGTTTCTATCAATAATGTCCGTTCCTCGGCCACGTTCTTCTGTACAGATGTGGTTCCTTGTATATTTTTTTTGTCAACCTCATTGCTTTTCCACGAAGATCCTTCTCAACATTATTATTTGTCAATTTTTTTGCTTCTGATCGTTGTTTTTTTTTTATTAACATTGTTGTTTGTTAACGTAGTTTTTTGCCAAATTGTTCTTTCTTTACGTTCTCAACGTTGTTCCTATTTAACTTTGTTTTCTGTTAATATTTCTTCTTGTGTACTTTACTCATTATTTTTTAGGCAAGTTGTGTATTACCTGAGTTGTTCCTTGTCCACGTTGTGCCTGCTTGACTTTGTTCTCTATAAACATTTTTTCTTGTCTAAGTTGTTTCTGCTTAACTTTGTTCTTCGTTCACGTTGTTCCTTATCATTTTTATTTGGTTTCAACACAATTCTTGGTCCACGTAAGCAAGATATGAACAACATGATCATTATTAACGAGGATAAGGAACTTCATAAACAAGAAAGATTATAAACAAAGAACAACGTAGACAAGGAACAAAGTGAACAAAAAGAGAGAGAAAAAGAGCAAAAAAACGTCGACAAGATATGGAAATATGAATTTTTATCTGGGTATACTATACATAATATTTGATAACCACATTTCATCATGCTTGATCTGGATCTGTAAAAAACTTTGTGGGCAAGGAATTTCATGAATAAGAAAACGTGACCATTAATAACGTGAACAAGGAATTTTACGGACAGGGAACAACATTAAAAAAGAACAACGTGAACAAGGAACGACGCTATATTGATAAAAAACGCTCAATAATGTACAATATACAATTTATTTATAAATAAAAACAATTGGTCAAATAGGTAAACCTTCACAACGTTTTAAATGTGTATCCATGACAGCTTTAGAAATAAAACCTTTTCTACACAATCTACAAATATAAGGTCTTTCTCCAGTATGCGTCCTCTCATGCAACCTTAAAGGACCTCTTTGGCTAAACGCTTTCCCACAAAATTTGCATACAAACGGCTTTTCACCAGTATGCACCCGTTTGTGATCTTTTAACCAATCTTTTTTACTAAAACTCTTGGAACATGTAGCGCAACTGTATGGCTTGTAACCCGTGTGGATTCTTCTATGAAATTTCAATTTTTCCTTACTGGAAATACGTTTACCACAAATATCGCACAACACGGACGCATCAACTTTTCCATCCGTGTGTTTGTTGAGGTTATGAAAACGCAAACCATTCGAGGATTTGTAATGTTTCTCACAAATCGTACAATCGTAGTTGCCTTTGGTTTTTCCTTTCAACGTCAAGCCGTGTTGGTGATATTTGTGTGAAGATAAAGTCCATGAAAACATAAATTTTTTTCCACACGTTTCACACTGGAAGCGTTTTTCACCAGTGTGAAAGTATTTGTGTTCAATGGCGTGGTTCTTTACTGGAAAACCCTTGTTGCAAGTCTCGCATTTGAATTGGAATGTTCCTTCATGAGCTTTAATATGTTTTTCAAACGAATATTTGGAAACCAGCGTGTGGCTGCATATGTGGCAGTAATATTTGTTATCGCTTCTATGTTTTATGGAATGTAATCCAAATGCTAGGTTGTTTTTAAACGTTGTGTCACATATGTCGCAATGTATTGGTTCATTTGTTTCTTCCTTTACTTTATTGCTTTGATCATCTTTGTTGTTTTGATCAACTTTATTGCTTTGATCATCCTGACTGCTTTGATCATCCTCATTGTTTTGATCAGCCTCAATGCCATAATCACCTTCATTGCTTCGATCATCAGCATCAGCATTAACTTTTGCTTTGTTTTTCTTTTCTTTTTCATTTGTTCTAATAGTTTTATTTGATTGGTTTTGTTTATATTTCTTCTTCTTATTTATCTCCAATAACGTTGGTTTTGATAAGAGTATTTCCAAAACATTTTTTTCCTTAAAGTATCTAAAAATATAGCTGAATTAATATAATTTCATGTACAGCTCTGTTTTATTATGGACAAGGTTTTCGCAAAATGTTTGAAGAGAAATTTTAATTAAAGGTTTGTTGATAAGTATTTTGAAGACGGTTTTTGGATGAAAACGACAAACGCAAGAAATAGAATACGAAGAACTGGAATAATCGGAGAAGACTGAAAAATCCACTACGTGGTAAAATTGGTAAGATCAAGGCAACAAAAAGATCCCATGATCTCAAAACGGTTAGCTACATACAACAAAAACAAAAAGGAAAAACTGGACAACATTAATCGACATCCAACAAACCTCTAATGGAATGGGTGGCTTCTTTTTCTCTTCGGCGCCTGTAATCCAGGCAACTTACATTACAAGTAGATCTATAGTTTTACGTAGTTTTAAAACCACTGGAATTACATGGTTTTTTATTTACTCCGAACCAGAGAAGGTTTTAGGCATGAAAACCCAATGTAGACAAAGCGGGTTGGGGCAGTGTTAAGCCGAAAAATTTTTATTATCTTGAGCTGTGCTAAACTATAGCTATACATCATTATTCAAAATAAAATGAATAATCGGCGAAAGGTCAGACGGTATTGTTCTAAAACAAAAGTTGTAAAAGAAGAAGAAGAAAAAGATGTATCACAAGACAAGGATGGAGTCACCTAGAACTAAAATTGAAATAAAAAAAACAGCCAAATCGAAGAAAAAGTAGTCCATGGATCCTATATAAAAAAAGGAAAAGAAATTTAGAAAAAAAGGAAAAGAAAGTAATGAAAGAAAAAGCAAAATGAAAAAAAAAGAATAAAAAAAAAGGAAGGGAACAGATGGAAAAAGAAACACCAAGAAGGAAGAACGTAGAAGGAAAAAGGAAGCATGTTCGTGAAAAACGTGAAGAGAAAAGAGGAAAATGAAGAAATAATAAAAGAGAAGTAGAAGAAAAATATGTAAAATTTACATTTTTAATTTAAACAACTTTAGTAACATTTTTCTTACAAATTTATTAAATTTCCCACTTAAAAACTAACAAAGATTCCATGTAGATTATCTCTACGCAGTCTTCAAAATATAACATAATAATTATCTTTAGTTTTTAACAAAATAATAACTTTTCAACAATCATATTTCTTAACCTCTTAAACGCCTTATTTCGTTACAGGAAGTGCGCACAATAATAACTCGTTAATTTGAACGTTGCGTATATATACGTCATATGTAATACACTTTATTTTGGATATGACGAATATATACGACATATGCATTAAAATTAAAATATTGGATAACTTCACTGCGATTTACCAAGTTTTTTACAAGATTTAATTTTTTTTTTGTTAATTGGTAATACCCCACAAGTTTGTACATGCCTACTCAAAGCACCCTTATGTGGAAAAGCTACAGAACAAATGATGCAACCAAATGGTTTTTCCCCAGTGTGCAACCTTGTATGAATCTTTAAAGACGTCAATTGATTAAAAGCCTTTTCACAAAATTTGCAAGCGTAAGGTTTATCACCAGTGTGTATCCTTTTGTGGGTGGTTAGATAGTCTTTACTGGTGAAAGCTTTTTCACAAAAGGAACATTTGTAGGGTTTTTGACCAGTGTGTATCCTATAATGTATTGTAAGATGGGCTTTTCTGGCAAAGCCTTTACCGCATAAATCACAAAGGTTGACTTTTTCCTTTGGAACTTTCTTCTTTTCGTGGACTTTGTTGAGATGATTTAACATATTTTGATGCGTGAGGAATCGTCTATTGCAAATTTTACATTGATTTGATATGTCTACACCTTCTATAACTACGGAATGGTAACGTATTTGGTGGACGGTTAAATATTGAGAATGAGCATATTGCTTCTTACAAACTATGCATTCAAAACTCAATTTGTTGGAAGAGTGGTATTCTACATGTTCGTTATACATAACTTTATCGTTAAATCCTTTTCTACAAATGTTGCACGTGTAAATGTATTTCTTTAGATGTACTTTGTTTGTGTGTGAAAACATGGTTTTTCTTAAGGTGGTGTTATAATCACATAAAGGGCATTGGAAGATGTTCTTTTTGTTGTGGTTATACATATGTACTGAGAACGCGTATGGATTGTAAAAGATTTCGTTGCAAATTTTACATTTCATTTGATTTCCTTCATGTTCCAAGACGTGATTTTCAATATCAAGTTTTTCTACGTACTCTTTATCACAATATTTGCAGTTATAAACGTTCGAGGTGTCGTTGAAGATGTAATTGTATTGAATATCAGGTAAGAGGGCTAGATGTTGTTTGGTGTTGTGAATTTTTAACGTTCTGGAATTTTTAAATTTTTGTCCGTCACAAATGTTACAAATCCATTGTTGCAAATCATCCCCGGTTTTATTATCATCAGTAATATCTTCTTCATCTGAGATTATTCTTGCGTTTAGTCTGGTCCTTCCTCTGGTACTTCGTCTTCCTTTACTTGTTGATAAATTGGCTTGGTTAGTACATCTAAAAAAATATAATGTAAACATTTTTTGTTGATAAAAAATGGAGGAGAAGAAAATGATAAGATAAGAAATTTCAAGTGACATCAAGGCCTCAGATTGCTTAGAACCAAGAAAACTACTGAAATTTTAAAATAAAATTAAACGAATTTATTGTCGAGGTGCTACAAAGTTATTGATAATTGGCATGTTAGTTAAAAAATATATAATTAACAATAAGGAATTTCTTCTTTTTCTTTAACTTCCTCCTCCTCCTCTTCTTCTTTACGTGCCGTCTTCGTTATAAAGTTTAATAAACAGTAATGCAATTTGTATTTTCAAGGCTGCTAATCGAAATACCTACGTGGATGCAAACCATTCTCTCAGGTTCCGCAGCCATAACATTCTTCTTCTTACAACGCTACACGTGGTTAATTAATTTTACAACGCGAAAATTATCTCACTCCGCCTGCTACACCTCTAAGTGGATCAAGAAGCCTGGAAGACGTTGTTGCCAATTCCAAGCTCTGATAAAGGAGAAGATTTTGAGGGTGAGGCTGACATTCTACCCATTGTAAAACAACAAATAACCCAAGGGTAATCTCTGAGTAGGAAGAATCTAATACTGACGCACCAGGCGGGGACAAGGAAATAGAAATTAAGAAAGAATCAACGGAAACACCAGTTAAGACTGCGGTGCTGAAACGTACTTTCATTTAGCGTGAATGATGAAGAAATCATCTTAGAACTACATCACCGCAGAATAGACATCTGCGATATATCAAAAACAAAAAAAAAAGAGGTAAAGATACCGAACAGTACAACAACTACATTCTGATCTACTCAAAAAAACTCAAAGGTACAAGATCCTACCGCTACTCAAATAAGCACAAAAGGAAGAGAAGAAGAAGAAGACACAAGTAGGTGGTAAAGTTGTTCTTAATCTTGATATCTACTGGCACTACTGGTGAAATTGAAAAAGGTGAAAAGTAAGAAAAGGCTAAGTGTGATGAAAAGACTAAAAATGAAGAAATGGGGGGAAACAAAGAGGAAGAGGTGGAAATACATATTTATCTGCCTCCATCAGGTAGAGGAAAAGGGGAAGCAGGAGGTTAAAAGACATTAACAAAGTTATTTCACGTCTACCTCGACATCTTCAAGTACTAAAGAAATCAGAAAATTAAGAAAAGGCTAAAGGGAATAAAAAGACAGAAAAGGAAGGCGAAGAGGCAGAGGAAGAAGAAAAGTCAAGAGGTAAGAAGACACAAGTGATTGATAAAGTTGTTCTACGTCTACCTCAACATCTACCGGTACTTAAAAAATTGGAAAAGATGAACAGTAAGAAAAGACTAAAGAGGAAAAAGAGGGGTGGCGGTAGCGCTTTTTCCATCTGTATCAGGTAAACAAAGAGGATAAGAGAAAGGTAAGGAGGAGAACCTCGACATCTACTGGTAGTAAAGAAATTGGAAAAGATTAAGACTAAATTTAATGCTGAGGAAGCCGAAGAGGTGCCACCAAGTGGAGAAAGTGGGAAAGCAAAAAGTAAGAAAAAAAAAAGCAGTAAAATGACGAAGAGAAAGAGCAATAGAAAGTTGAAGAAAATATAAAACAAACAAAACAAACTAACAAAAATCAACTTTATTTAAAATCAATACACAAGAGAACTTACAAAGAGTTTACTATAAATTTCATCATTTAAATTACTTCTCTTACTTCAGTCCACAACTTCTAACATGAGTATTTAGCGCACTTTTCGAAGAAAAAGCGGTGTTGCAAATTATACACCCATATGGTTTGTCTCCTGTATGCGATCTTATATGTATCCTTAGAGATGCACCTTGATTAAAGGCTTTACCACAATATTCGCAGGCGTAGGGTTTATCACCGGTGTGTATCCTTTCGTGCATGTTTAGGTAATCTTTTTTGGTAAACGCTTTATCACAAAAAGAACATTGATAGGGTTTAAACCCAGTGTGCACCCTGTAATGTATTTTAAGCTTGTCTTTTCTAGCAAAGCCTTTACCACAAATATCACAGAGATTAACTTTTTCTTCGGGTCCTTTCTTCTTTTCATGAATTTTGAGATGATTTAACATATTTTCGTGTGTGGCGAATCGTTTTTTGCAAATTTTACATTGATTTGGTATGTTTACACCTTCAATGAGTACATGGTGGTAACGTATTTGGTGAACGCTCAAATATTGAGAATGAGCGTATTGCTTCTTACAAACGACACATTCAAAACTAAGTTTCTTGGAAGAGTGGTATTCCATATGTTCGTTGTACATAACGTTATCATTATATCCTTTTTTACAAATATTGCATGTGTAAATGTATTTCTTTAGATGTACAATGTTTGTGTGTGATAAAATGCAACGTCTTGAGGTGGTGTTGTAATCACATAAAGGACATTGAAAACCTTTCTCTTTGTTGTGGTCATAGGTATGTATTGAGAACGCGTATGGACTGTAAAAGGTTTCATTGCAAACTTTACATTTTATTTGATTTTCTTCATGTTCCAAGACGTGATTTTCAATATCAAGTTTCTCCACGTACTCTTTATCACAATATTTGCAGGTATAAACGTTTAAGATATCGTTGAAGGTGTAGTTGTATTGAATATCAGGTAAGACGGCTAGATGTTGTTTGGTGTTATGAAGTTTTAGGGCTCTGAAACTTTTAAATTTTTGTCCGTCACATATATTACAAATCCATTTTTTCAAATTATTTCTGATTTTGATATCATCACTAATATCTTCGTCTTCTTCAGCTGGGGTTACTCTTGCGTTTCGTCTTCGTTTATATGTTGATTGGTTGAATTGGTTAGTACATCTAAAAAAATACAATGTAAATGTTTTTTATCGAAGGTTACCCTTAAATACGATAGGATCCAGTAAAAACTCATCCTGTTAAATTTGGCCCTAAAGACGAGGAAAATAATAAGGTAATTGCGGTGAGGTGTAAGATATGAATTATCTTCTTACTTACCTATTGCATCATAAGAGATTACTTCAAACGCCTTACCCAAAAATCCCAGGCATAAAGTTTTTTAGAAACTTTTTCCAAAAATATTGTTCAAAAATCTTTAAACCACCATTACCTATGGAAATGATGCAAAGTTTAACTTTGTCCAAAAACTTTTCTTAGAAACCATTTCCAAAAATATGGTTCAAAAACCTTTATACACCAAAACCTATGGGAATGTTGCGTTTTTTTTAAAAACCTCTTTGCATTATTCCCTTAGGTATTGATGCCGTAAATGTTTTTGAACAATATTTTTAGAAAAGGTTTCTAAGAAAAGTTTTTGGACAAAGTTGTCCCTTTTTGAAACCCCTTTTTACAAACCTTTTGCTAAAATTCTCTTTCAACACCTTATCCACAAACTTTTTTCAAAAGTCTTCTTCACAAACTTGTTCTTTAAACTTTTTTAAGGAGAAAGACTAAGAGGTAGAGGTGGAGTTGAAGCTTTATCTACCCCTATCAGGTAGAAGAAGAGAAGTAGCAATGGGTAAAGAAAGGAAAAGAACAGTAGAAAAAAGAAGGAAAAAAGAAAAAGGAAGATAAAAGAAGGAAACACTTAAAATAAAAAAAAATAACTAAACTTTATTTAAAATCTATATACAAGACATCGAAAACTTACAAGCTATTTACAATTACCTTTATCATTTTAATTAATTTTCCTACTTCAATCCACAATTTCTAACATGTGTATTTAGCGCACTTTTAGAAGGAAAAGCAGAGTTGCAAATTATGCACCCATATGGTTTTTCGCCGGTATGCGACCTTATATGTATCCTTAGAGACGCACCTTGATTAAAGGCTTTACCACAATATTCGCACGCGTAAGGTTTATCACCGGTGTGTATCCTTTCGTGCATGTTTAGGTAATCTTTTTTGGTGAACGCTTTGTCACAAAAGGAACATTGGTACGGTTTTTGACCAGTGTGGATCCTATAATGGGCTTTGAGTTTATCCTTTTTGGAAAAACCCTTACCACAAATATCACATAAGTTGACTTTTTCACAGGGACCATTTTTGGGTTCGTGGATTTTAAGATGGTTTAATAGACTTTCGCGTTTAGCAAAAGTTTTTTTGCAAATTTGGCATTGATTGGGTATGCTAACACCTTCTATGTGTACTGTGTGATACCGAATTTGATGGGTGGCCAAGTATTGGGAGTAAGGATATTTCTTCTTGCAAACCACGCAATCGTACGAAACAAAATTGGAAGTGTGATGTTCCAAATGTTCGTTATATTTGATATTGTCATTAAAACCCTTTTTGCAAACCTTACAGGTGTAAAGGTATTTCTTCAAATGTACGCCATTTATATGCGTCATTATACACGTCCTCGACTTTGTTTTATACTCACATAACGCGCATGGAAATATTTTTTTGTTATTATGATTGGACATGTGTTCCGAAAACTTGTAAGGGTTGTAGAATGCTTCGTTACAAACGGTGCAAGTGTGTTTTTCTTCATGTTCCAACACATGATTTTCAATGTCAGATTTTTCGGCGTACTCTTTATCACAACAATTACAGTTATACAAATTTGAAGAACTGTTGAACGTGTAGTTGTATTGAATGTCAGTTAAAACACTCAAAGCGAAGAGATGATGCTTGGTGTTATGTAGTTTTAAAGCTCTGGCACTTATAAATTCTCTTCCATCACATTTATCACATACCCATTGCTCAAAATCTTTACAATCTTCAATTTTATTAACTGAAATGTTCACATCCTGCTCTAAATCGCCTGGTTCTTCTTTGAAAAAGCTTTCCGATTTCCTTTTCCTCCAAGGTCTTCTCTTCTTTGATAAATTTGATTTTATATCTCTAAAAAATATGTTTATTTTAATCATTTACTAAGGACAATGCAATGAACAAATTTTATTTTTTTATTAGGAAAAAAAAATTAAAAACAATTAGACCAATGAACAAAAGAGCATCTGAAGAATATTTTTCATTTTTATTTTATTGTAGAAAGAATGTATAACACTACACCAGTTAAATCAGAAAAACTTTACCAACGAAAAAGTGGTAATCATCCACACACAGACAATTATAAAATTTTGGTCAGAGTACGCTAATAAGAGGTGTATTTCTGCCTAAAAAGTGTAGATTTTATGTACTTTTTGTTTTTGTTTTGTTGTTCCTAAAATAATACTATCTTAATTCGTTTTTCGCTGTTTTTAAAGAAATGTTTTTACCTTCATTCGTTTTTCGTTAATAATACCTTTGTTCGTTTTTCAAAGAAAATATACACCTATATCAGTTATTCGTTGTTTTTAAAATGATGTTCCTAAATTCATCCGTTTTTCGTTGAATGGTAACACCCTGATTTAAATTTCGCTGTTTTTAAAAGATTAATAATACCTCTATTCGTTTTTCGCTGTTTTTTTAAGCATGTTACTATCTTCAATTGTTTTTAGTTGTTTTAGAAAGTATGTTAAAACCTACATTCGTTTTTCGTTGTTTCTAATGTTAGTAGCTTCAATACTTTCATACATTTGTTAATAAAGAATGGTAACACCTATTTCCGGGTTTCGTTGCTTCTAAAAAAGTATCAAATTGATGAAAATAAAATTTCACATTTAATTAATCAATAATTTTTATTAGATTCTTCCCAAATGATATAAACAAGCTTAACCATCTACTTGAATAACAATACATAATCTACATTTTGTTTTTAAAATACAATAAACACTAAATTTAGACAATAGTTTATTACCGATAGGTAATACTTGACAATGAATAATATAATTGGACTACATACATTAAGACGTGTTTCTTGACGATCCACAAAATATTTAAAAAATAAATGATAAAATTAAAAATTTGTTAATTTGTAAGTGTAACTCTAATTCTAACACGTTTAAGAAATAATGCGCTTAGTTCTTAAAGCAGGCGTGCACAAAAGGTATATCTTATAGGAAGTTATGGACAAACTAAGAGAGTGGAAAACTTTTTAGATAATATTTTTGATAAAGCTTTTGCACAAGGTTTTTGGGCAAGATTTTTTGACAAGATCCTTGGGCAATGTTTTTGGACAAGGTGTTTGCATAAGATTTTTAGACGAGGTTTTTGGGAAAGGGTTTGGACAATGTTTTTAAAAAGGGTTTTTGGGAAACGTGTTTGGCCATGGTTTCTGGAATAAGTTTTTAGACAAAGTTTTTAAAACAGGATTTTAGAAAAGGTTTTAGTACAAGATTTTCGAAACACCTTTTTTTTAGATAACAGTGGCCCACAATCCTTATAAATAGGTTGTCTTCTAGTGCTGAAAGGTGGAACTTTTATTGCACCAAGGTCATTGAATGAGCCCTTTTAACAAGATTTTTGAAAAAGCTTTTTAGTGAAGGCGTTATAAGGTTCTAGACAAATCTTTAATTAAATAACCAAGCTGTTATTTGTGAAATTGTGGTCCACAACTACTTTGGAAATGCGATCGTTAGGTACCAAAAGGTTGAAACCACTGTACTAGATCACTTCTTAAGTGCACGCCAGTCTTAAAAAATCTAATAACTAACAAAACTGTACCCTTGGTATATTTGATAATTCACAATTAGATCATAAACCCCTTACACGATTTTAGATGTAAGTTAAGCATGGCCTTAGCCACAAATCCTTTAGTACAAATATGGCAAATATAAGGTTTTTCCCCAGTGTGGTTGCGCATGTGTATAACCAAACTGGATCTTTGCGAAAAACACTTTTTACAATAACTACAGTTATAGGGCTTGACCCCAGTGTGGATTCTTTCGTGTTCCGTTAGGATGTTCTTCTTGGTGAACGCTTTTTCGCAGTAAGAGCATTTAAACGGTTTATATCCCGTGTGGATGCGTAGATGAAATTTTAGTTTTTCTTTGCTGGATAACTGTTTTCCGCAGATATCGCATATAGAAATGTTACCCGTGTGGACGTTCATATGTATTTTTAAACTGTTTCTGTGCTGATATTCCTTATCGCAAACCACACATTTGTGCACCTTGACTATACCACGAATGGCTTCCTTATGTGTGCTCGATTTGTGCGCTGAAAGGTATCTGGAGTATAAAAACGCCTTTCCACAGAGCTCGCAAATAAAGGGTTTTTCACCCGTGTGGAAATTGGCGTGTTCCACAAACCAACTGTGCACATCAAAACCTTTATGACAAATTTCGCAACTGTATTTAGGCGTTTGATCATGCTTCTCCGTTAGGTGGGCCGTGATTTCTGGAATATCCTCCGTTTGATAACTACAATAGATGCACTGAAAATGTTCTTCCTTAGTATGCGTTCGTAAATGAAGAGTGTATTCTAAAACTTGGGTAAAGGACATCTTGCATGTTTCACAAATATAAAAGTTGTTGTGAATTATCTTCAAATGGTGACGTAATGTTTTTAAAGTTTTGAACTCTTTGGAACATACGTCGCAAACTAACTTTTCACCTTTTTTTATTGGTGCGGCGGGTATCCGCTTTCGAATTCTTCTGACTTCACTTAGTGGGTACTCTATTTTGATTTTCTTGCCCTTCTTTTTGGTTTTTTTGCTTTTGCCTTCCTTTATGGTTACGATTGGGACTAAATAATCTCCGATGCACCTAAAACAAAAAGAATGTTAATACAAAATTCAAAAACATAGCGCAAACTAACTAGTAACTAGGGATGAGAAATTTAACATGAGCTTTACTTACTTTTGATGAATATATTGTTTCCATATTCAATAAACAAAAGAAAAACAAGGGAATATTTTATATTTTTAATATTTTTTAAGAAAAAGGATACTAAGAAATTAAATTATTTGTTGTGGTCCCATAGAGTCGAATAACAGAAAGTATAGTAGTGGATGTTCTTTATTTGAAAAGCGTACACTTTAAATGGCCATCAAACTTCTGGATTTAGGAGCGAGTTCGACTTAATGATCATTAATCTTTTAGATTCAGTTGTAACAAATGGATGATCATGAGTTAGTGTTTTTAGGCTTTTGGAAATCATTTTCTGACAAAATTTTCTGAATAAGGTTTGTAGGCAACGTTTTTAAAAATCATTTTTGGAAAAGTTTCTTGATTGATGTTTTTGGTTAAGGTGTTCTAAAAAAATTTTGTAAAAGAAGTTTTGAAAAACGATTTTAAACCAAATTTTTGGAACACGATTTCTAAACAAAGTTTTTGATAAAGTGCTTTGGACAAGACTTTTAAAAAAGCTTTTTAAAAGGTGTATTAATATGGTTTATAACTAGGGCTTTTGAAAGCGATTACAAAGCTTTTGACATGGATTTTGAAAATTGTTTTTGCAAAAAAAAACTTCAAAGAGATTTTTGGGAATTGGTTTTTTACAACAGTTGGAAAAACGTTTGTGGACAAGGTTTTTTGAGCAAAATTTTTCAATAAGGTAAAAAAGCGCTGAAGAATTTTTATTGGTGATAATTACAAGGAATTTGACTACTAGAACACAAAATACTTTTAAGTTCTTTATTTAAAATAATAATAAAAATTATCAAACATCAAATCATGTTTACAAAATTTTACAGTATAAAATATATATTTTCAATTTTTTTTTATTATGTAAACAAATGTATTGCGTTAATTTGTTTTGTACTTTGGGGATATTTATTTATATGGCAAAATAAATTATTTCGGATAAACACCTATACCTTACTTACGGGATCAAGTCAGAGCATCACATAACCCGGTACTGATAGAGCGAGGACTTTGCGCGTTTCCTCCCCAACCGGTTGACATCGTGTGTGCAGCTGCCTTCTTGCTACTTTCAAAATCTGTACGTGGTCTTTTTATTCGTAGTCTTAGTCTTATTTCAAAAAAAGTTTTACAATAAGTTTCGTACAGAAGTTGAGTTGTTAGTTCTACAAGCTAAAAGCTCAGCAACTAAATCTCATAATTCTCTGCTGCTAAATGTGATGCCAATGAAGAACTAATGATAGAATCGCGAAAAGGTTATCTACGCTTATTATATAAACTGAAGTGTCTGCGTGTATTTGTTTTGACGCGCTGACTCGACTTCGTAAATAAAGTATGGT
Organism: Gymnusa sp. GC000175; assembly: GCA_030264735.1. NCBI lineage: Eukaryota > Metazoa > Arthropoda > Insecta > Coleoptera > Staphylinidae > Gymnusa > Gymnusa sp. GC000175. The sequence continues at coordinate 16,064 of JARJDX010075980.1, forward strand.
TCCACAGGTTGTTAATTACAGCTTAACCTAAATTTAAAAAGGTCTTACACCAAAAACTGATTAACTTTGTTATCACGGGTTTACAAGTCAGTGTGGTAATCTGGTACTGGGTACAGCGAGGAAGTGGCGCATCTTCAGAGAAGCAGATTATCTTTGTTATCAGCTCAATATTATCAAATTACTGACGAAAAAAGGTAGTTATTATAATTATTTTGGGCAAGTAATTTTTGAACATCGTCAATGAAAAACGAAAAATAATTTTTCAGAATTTTTTATACATCAATTTTGTTTTCAATATAATAAGGATCCAAATTTCAGACTAATAATACGTGGTGTGGCTTTAAAAGGAATTCATTGGTTTACTATAGTTTTAGCAACAGCAGGCGGGGTGTGAGCAGTTTCTTCTAAAACCCACCAAAGCCTACCCAAAGATAAAAAAGTAACAAAAACAGGGTTAACTTGGACCAGCACAGTTGATAATACCATGTAAGAACAAAAGCATATGCCAAGTCAGATTCGAAAAGAGTGAAGAAGAGGAGTATGGTAAGAAGAACAAAATTTATCTGGCCCAGGTGATAGTAACGTATAAGAGCTCCTGTCTGGTCTGGCAAAGCGGTTGTACGATAATTAAATTGATAAAGGCTAAAGGGTGAAACCCTTGACTAAAAAAGATTTAGATGGAGATGGACCACAAGAGCCTTTTCTGCTTCTAGGAGCATAGTGAGTTTCACCAATGAAGAAGTAAGGTGCATAATGTTATAGAGAACTAAGCAAGGCACATCGCACGTTAGGACAACTCTAGGTAAACAATGCGCATTCAATAATGGAGACCAGACCACATAAACGGAGCATAGGAAGACCACAAAGGTGATGATAAGGTGAAATAAAAAAGGGCAGGAGAGTAATAGCACCAGTTAGTGCAAGACAGAAAGAAGTGGAATCAATTAGAGAAGGCCTATATGGAGGAGTGGATTATGAAAGACTGCTGAAGAAAAAGAAGGATAAATTGGAATATGTTTTTGTTCAAATGTTTCTCCCATACTAGTCTAGGTTAAGTAGCTAGATAAAGCAAGCTAGTGGAAAACTAACAAATATGAAGCTGGGAAATAATTCCGAATAAAAAAAACATTTGTTACCAAACCAATATCTGCAATTTTCCTTTTAATAGATTTTCCAATAGCGGAGATTTGCATTATCTTTAAAGTAACATCCTATGGTAAAAATGAAGAGGAGACCAAGAGATAAAGTAAAAAAAGAGACAGATCCAGATGAAAGAGGATAATCAAGGAAACCAAAACCTACTCAGGACTGTAAAATTCAAAGGAGGAAGAAAAAAAGAAGGATTTGCATGAAATGCAGCAGAGATCCTAATAAAAGCTTAACGTTCTATAAAAAATTTTCGATTAAGTAACCGATTCTTTTAAAACCACACCTCGTTTTGTCGCCAATACGCCAATTTTGATCAAAAAAGAAATTAGTAGTGACTTTTTTTCACACATTTTTATACAAAAAATCTCTCCACCTCAAGATGGAAAACAAAGAAATTATTCATAAAATAGTGAATTGTTTAATTCTAAAGGGTAATTAATTATTTCTGAATTAAAATTAATTTTCATTTTTTAACTATAATTACCTAATATTTTTAACATTCATGGTGTAACAAATAAGACAATTGGATTGCGGTTACTATTAAATGTAAACAAAAACATAGCATTGCAATAATAAACGAGTTACATATCCCGGGAGTACAGTACGCATCTTTACATGTTGACAGCAGCTTACTTATTTGTTATTAGCTGCATATTCCCGCCCCTAAGATATGTAAATTAGTTAGCTTTACATATTCCGGGATCCAGTATGTCCAATTACAGTACCCTGGTGATACGTACCACATTTAATGACAAAAAAATTAATAACAAAAAAAAATTTAGTAACGTGTTTCAATTAATTTTTTTTATTTTTAACATAAAATAAAGGAAAAAAGATCAAAATGAAATTAATTAAAAAAAACCTTACAAGACAATTTATTTTCAATACATTCAGAACATATTTTAATTGAAGAAAATTAATATAAGCTGTCCACCAGGACCGAATCATAGTTTTTATGCTTAAAAACTACGAAAACATTACAGAAAATTATTTAATTTTTAAAATTCGAAAAAAAAAATTATTTTTTGTTTTATTCCACAAAAAAATTAAAATTCAAAGTGTGTGAGCTCAAATATTATTTATATATTCTAACTATATAGATTCGATTAGAAATACAACTTAACCCTTTAACTGCTAAATATACGTCATATCATCATTTATTGCAAAATGTTACTCTAAAGTCGTATATATACGCCTTTTGTAGCTAATGGTGAATTTGAAATATTACGCTTTCAGCAGTTAAAGGGTAAAAATTAATTAACACTAATTAACAATAATCTTGATTACCCAAGAAACTACCACCATCACAACTCTTCATGTGTGTATCCATGACTCCTTTGGAAATAAACCCTTTGGTGCACAATCTACAAACATAAGGTCTTTCACCAGTATGCGTCCTCTCGTGAATTCTCAAAGGACTTCTTTGGGTGAATCCTTTACCACAATATTTGCATATAAACGGTTTCTCACCGGTATGAACACGTTCATGTTCTTTTAATTGTTCTTTCCTACTGAAACTTTTTGAACACGTCATACAACTATATGGCTTATACCCCGTATGGATGCGTCTGTGAAACTTTAATTTTTCCTTGCTCGAAAGACGTTTCCCGCATATGTCGCATAACACGGTGGAATCAATCCCTTCCTCGTTATGCTTACTCAGTTTATGTCTACGCAAACCAGTCGATGATGTGTAGTGTTTGTTGCAAATGATACAATCGTATTTAACTAGCGGCATACCCGTCATTATTTCCCAATGTTGAGAGCGTCGATGAGACGTTAAAAACCACGAAAACATAAAGTGTTTTCCACATATCTCACATTGAAACGGTTTTTCTCCGGTGTGAAAATACTTGTGTTCAATTGCGTGCGTGCTGATGGTAAAGGCTTTGTTGCAAATTTCACATTTGTACCCCGTGGTACCCTCATGCGCCTTTATGTGCATTTCAAAATGATACTTCGAAACTGACGTGTAACTACACATGTGACAAGAATATTTATTATCATTATTATGATCAATAGAATGCAATCCGAAAGCAATGTTATTTTTGAAGGTGGTTTCACAAATATCACAATGTATGGGTTCATCCTTTTCCTCACCACCTCCTCCTTCATTTTCATTCGGGTTATAGTCTTCGTCCTTGTCTAGTTTTTTATGTTTGGCTTTACGTTTCGGCATGTTATAACTGACCACACAATCATCACTGTTTTTTTCCACTTTTATTTTAAGCTTGATGGGTTTTTTGTGTTTTTGTTTTTTCTTCTTATTCTTCGTGGGTTTCTCTTGGTACGTTTCGTCGGAATAATCCGACTCCTCCTCCACTACGGAATCTGGCAATGTTTTTGGTTGAACACTTATCGACATTGATGGACCACAAACTAATTTTCGTAATATGGATTTTTCGGGATCAAAGTATCTGAAAATAAAAATATATATAATAATTGTATAATTATTTTTATTACACGATTGATAAAAACAAATTAGTCAACACAACAATATATAAAAATATCAATTTATTTACGACGTCAACTAGTGGGGGCTATTCCTCACATATTAACGAAAAGGCGTGGTCTTGTGCAAAAACACTTTATAAAACGAACACATACATATTTACATATCCTGGGGGTCCAGCATGCATCTTTACAATTACATTACCCTGGCGATATGTACCTCAAAAAAAAAAAACTTTTTTATAAACCAAGAAAAGATTTTAGTGTTACAACTTATTTTTTTTTTTAATTATCAAGTGTGTAGCATATCCCCGGAGTAAATATTAAAAGGTGAAAATTTGGCAAAACGGTTTCATATAACAGTAAATTGCTTATTTATTATTTAGTCGTGTATATATTAAAGGACCACATTGGGTGCAAAATAATAATAATAATAATAATAATAATAAATAGAAACAATTAATTTTTTACTATTAAATTACAGATTTTTGAATCTATTCTAAACAATTAACAATAGAAATTAAAACAAATGATTTCTTTAAGACTTCAATTTTTGCAATCTTTTCACATTTTTAAGTAATCCAAAATGACACCATGTTATCCAAACACATTTCTGGAAAATTTAATTTGTGCATAATTTATGGAATTTTAACTCACACTTACTCCAGAGTTTCCTTCCTATGAGCATAAAGTAACTTTTAGAGTAGTTTCTAGTGCACATTACTTGAATCTAAAACAATAAAAAGACTTAATTTTTTTTAAATTAGTAGTCGGGCCAAAGAAGAGTGAGGATGAATCATTGCTAAAAAGTGAAAAATAACAAACACTTTATTATTTTATTTTAGATCATATGTTCTAAGACGAATGAATGTCTAGTCAAATTGGCAAAGGGCGATTAACTTGCCGTGTTGCCTTTTGTGTAGTCGGTTTAATCCAGTTCACTTGTCGACGCCTAGTCATTTGCCTAGTTCCTAGTCCTGCCGCTCGTACCGCTTCCCATGAATATAATCGAATGAAGGAATTTGCAGTAATTAACAAGAAATGACATTCATTAGGGGATAATTGAGACGAGGTGGAATAAACAAAACGCAATTGAAGATAAAACAAAAAATATTGTGGAAGGTTAGTATAGCAGTTAACGAAGGATCAATGTGTAAGGGATCAACTGGCAAAGGGATTAAATTATCGAATTATCTGGGGATTACTTCTTGGGGAACCAATAGTCGATGCACCTTATAACTTAACTGAACAAAAAAAATCAGTGGAAAAGATGAATACCCAGAAATACCAACAAAAGGAAGGCCGCTAATTGGAGCCCAACAAGAGGAAGAAAATGTGGATATTAAAGAAGGAACGAAGTTGATGAAGCCAAAAAAAATTTCGAGTTATTACCTCGAGAGCGTGAGCCCTTTTTTGTTAAGTATTTTGTGTAACCTGACACCGGGGAAGCTTATTCGCAAAATTTCGATATGCGCGATATTGTCTAACGTAGAAGCAAAGCAGCTGTAGAAGAAATAATGGCCAAGTATTTTTATCTGCTGCCACCTGACACCAAGATTATTGTAACCATCCTAAAGGTTGGATAAACTAACAAAGAGTCGCCTAAAATAGTATGACCATGTGATGCGCAGAGATAAAGAAAGAAGACGTTGTCAAGAAAGGGCTTTGCCAGAATAAAAGAGGTCTACGCGGTGGGCCACTACGACCAAACTTTTCATAAGCAGAATATAGTTGACCCTACAACCCAGGACGAATGTCTTGGCACGCAATATTAGGAAAAGCGATGTCTCCTGAAGTGGAAAGACGCAAAGAGAGAGAGAAAAAAAGAAGCAAAGCAGCCGAAATACTGTACAATCAGCCCTTACAGTTTCTCGCCGATAAATTGTGAAACCTATAAACCAATTCCGGGATTAACAAACTATACGGAGCCATAAAAATCGTGACTGTGATCAAGCGGACTCCTTTGGCCAGAATACGTGGAGCACATGCTCGAAATTCATCGCCGCCAAGTTTTTTAAGGTGGCACAGATGGTAAGAGAATGACTGAGGGAGCGATAGTTAGATGACGTGAGGAAGACTTGAAGAAAATAAAAATAAAAACATGTAAAGGACGCACGTGGAACTGGCAGGATCATGTGGTGCAGCAGGCCAAGTCCTTCATGCATTGTGGTGTCACGGTGTTGTAGTGGTAGTGTGTAGTGGTAAATGCATGGTACTAACAATATCCTCGTTTAATAATCAACGTTGTGAATTTTTGGTTAGAATCCGCACTGACATGACATTGTGTTGTTAGGAAGTTTTTTGCCTAAATTTCTTTTTATACCTTTAATTCTTAATAACACTTAATCCTGAAGGTTTTTCAGGATGAAAACATATTCGTGCACCCTTTTAAGCTAACGACTACCTCTGTTCCAAATTTTAGCTTCATCCATTTATGTGATTCGATGTATTTTAAAGTAAGAGAGGAATTGGTAATTATATATTAAGAATAATTTCAGAAAATGATGAACCATGTTAACATTTACAAGCTCAACTATAATTTTTGACATACCTGAAACTTATTGCTATCAGAATTTAATTCCTTGGATTCCCAATTTTTCTTTACTTTTTTCGTTTTTAAACTGCAATAAGGTACAAATTGTCTTTAACTACATGAAGGGGCATAGATGCTGAAGCATATTTAAGCTCTTGATTCCACTAAAATAACTTTCATTACGAATGATGTACAACTTTTTTTCTAAAATAAATTCGTTACTGTAAAACTGTCATTTTTGACAATTATTAGAAAACGTAATAATGAAACATACTAAAGAATATCAGGGATCCATGGTTACAGAGTGTATCTATGGTTAAAAAACAAACATTGGACTCTGTTATTGCATTTGTGAGGATTTTAACTCTAGCTCGTTATTGATTTAGCCAAGCCTTTTTAATTGTATATGTGTCAAGGCTTGTTACTCTAGAAGTTTAGAAAAACGCCCCAGTTTTAAGGTTTTTTTTTTAAATTTTGAGCAAAAATTTTATATAAAATACCAAAATAAACTTTAAACTTTTACCAATATTTTTGTTTTTTAAAAATAAAATTTGGCTTTTATACAAAAATAAGTTTGGAGTTTTAATTAAAAAATTTACTAAATACACACTAAAGAATACTAAAAAATTATTACAACTCATGAAAATTTTTTGAAACAATCAAAATTTTCTCTACATTTACTAAAAATTTACCAAAACTATTGCAAAAAAATCAATTTTAATGCCACGAAAACAAACTTAAAATAAGTTACGCAGTTTTTAAGGTATTTTGAAAAAACTAAATTTAATAAGTGTTTTAGACAAAAGTTTAAACAGACAACTGAAAATGCTCAAAATCCGGCAAATAACCGGTTTTTCGTAATAAGCGACCCTAAATTAGGGTATACATATGCGTTTGTAGTTGATTTTTGAAAATTCAACTTTTTCAATTATAAAAATTTTCATTTTTCAAAGCCTCGTGTCTCCTACCTGACTGCAGCGAATAGTCACTGTAGTCGATGTTTTAGTGGTCAACAGGACACACCGCAGATGCGAAGTCAAATGCATTTCTCAAAAATTATTTGTAATAAACTACTACTTCAGGAAGTAAATCTTAAAATTATTTACTTTTACTATCATGTTAAGTAAATATGAATATTTACCAAGGGTATATCTAAAAATTGAGCAGTAAAAGTTTAATAAAAGTAATTTAACCTAAACAATAAAATTACTTTGACTAATAAATAACTTTGTCATATAAACTCTAATCGAACCATTAGCCACATGAACCGGTAAATGTGCACATTTCCTACATTTACCGTAACGTACAACACACATTTACCGTAACGTACAACACACCAATAACTAATCTAATTTTGTCATTATCAACATTTACCATTAAATCTGCGCATTTACCTATAGATGTGTACATTTTATACATTTATCGTAACATATAGATCACACCACTAACTCAAATTTAACTCTAAATCCACATTTACCGGTAAATATGCACATTTTATACATTTTCGTCATACATACCACACCATTTTCATTTAATTAACAAAATTTGATTAAAATTTCTCTTTTATTATTCACATAAAAAATACAATCAACACAATTATCAAATTAAATTCAATAAAATACTTTTCAGTTACCCATTCCACACCTTTTCATATGGAAATTAAGAGTAGTTTTCGATATAAAACCTTTATTACATATAATACAAACAAAAGGTCGTTCATTAGTATGCGTTCTTTCATGTATTTTCCTACTGGTACATTGCGTGAAGCCTTTTCCGCAATGTTTGCACGGATAAGGTTTTTCCCCAGTGTGCACCCGCTCGTGCTGTTTGTGTTGTGAGCTGTTCACAAATTTTTTATCACAGTAACCACAATGATAGTTTTTAATTCCGGTGTGCATGCGTGAATGTCCTTGGAGGCCTTTTTTGTTGGAAAACTGTTTACCACAAATATCACAAATCACTGACGGTTTATCGTGGATGCAAGTTACGTGGTTCTTTAACGAATGTCCATTTTTGAAAACTTTTTGACAATAGTCACAAATGTATTCTTTGTCGGAATGCATTTCCCGCTTATGGGCTTGTACGTGACGTGGTGATGAAAAGTATTTTTCGCACAAATCGCACTGGAAAGGCTTCTCACCTCTGTGGTCATTATCATGATCTCTTAAAAATTGGAGCGTTCTAAAACGCTTAGCGCATGTTTCGCATTTGTAAATGTGTTTCGTGTTAACGTGCGAGTTGTGTATGTGGGCTCTTAAATTAATCTTCTTATCGTGTTTGAATTCGCACAAAACGCATTTGTAAGCGTCTTCCGGGTTGTGGAGGTTTACATGGAAGGTGTAATCTAAGATTGTTTTAAAGGTTTCATTACATACTTCACATGTATGTGGATCGTCATGACTTTCCATGTGTAGGTTTACTTCTTTCAAGGATGGAAAGTCTTCTTTACAAATTTCACATTCGTGCGATTCTTTGCCTAATTTATCTATGCTGGCGAAAACTATTTTATCATTCACGTGATGTTTTAGGAAGTGATTGATTAATTCCGGTTCATTCATATGCGTTTCTTCAAGGCAGATGTAGCAGTAGAATAATCCTTGTCGGTTTTTAATTTTTATCCGCCTTTTTTGTGGATTTTCGGTCATGTCGTCATCTTCGACTCTCTCAATTTTTATGTTCATTGATGATATGTCAAAGAAATACCTAAAATAAAAAAAACGTGATTATGTAATCTTTTTAGGTTATATTTATTGTGTATACTTGTTCTACCTACAATTTTATAAAAAAAAATATTGCTTTCTAATGAGTAGTCATTTTTTAATGTTTTTCGCACAAAGCTTTAAAACTACTTCTTCTGATCTCCAAAAATGGAAAATTCGCGATTAATAAGGTTGTTTTAATATTATTGCTCGAAATATGTTAGATGTAGATGTTCCATAGCATAATTAAAGGTATGGTGCAACCTTTAATTTATTCCGAGTCGTTTCCTAGTGTCAGAGAGTGTCGCCTCCAAAAATAAAAGATTGGCGATCAATAAGGATGTTTTAATTTTAATGATCGAAATATATTAGATGTTGTTCCATGCCAAATTTGAAGATATGGTGCAACATCCAATTATTCCCAGTCGATTCCTAGTCTCAGAGGGGATTAAATGTTGGAGATTGGTGTTTAAAAATAAATTATATGATGTAGTTCAAAACAGTAAAAGCGATTCTAATTTATTCTAGTAAGAAATCGCCCAAGTTTAAAAACCTTCAACATGTAGATTGGATTTACCCACTTCTGGTTCCGTCTCAAAAAAAAAAAGGAATATTGACGACCAATGTGTTTTAATAATGGATAATGTTGTTTCATACCATAATTAAAGATATGGTGCAAATTATTTCTAGTCGTGTTCAAGTTTTAGCCTCTAAGGCTATTTGGATTCATAATAATCTCCTTAACTTAAATCGTGAGCATGGTTTCGAAATCTCCAATACCTGGAAATATTTGTTTTTATCATCCATGCTAATTCTTTCGTCCTATATAGGCATACAGACTCGAACAAGGTCTTCAGACATCGGACTTTTTCGCCTAAAGAATGTTCCCTGCAATGGCGAGCGAAACGTTGACAACAACCAATAAATACGCGACACAAACCCAAAAGTAAGAAAATTTAAAACGACTCAAGTCGCGAAAGCCTAAATTCCAAAATAAAATTTAAATGTTTTGTTCTACACCATTATCAAAAATATGGAACAACATCCAATTTATTCCAAACCGTTTTTAGGACCAAAGATTGACGATCAATAATAAATCGGATGTTGTTATGTCAATATGGAATAACACCATCCGGCTAAGGAGTAATAAATACATTGGATGTTGTTTCATGTTTTCGAACATTTTTGGATTTTGGATGAATCGAATGTTTTTGTTTTAAATGGCTCGGAACAATAACATCTTTGAACGTCAATATCCAAAATCTTGTTATTGGTCGTCAATCTTCGACTCCAGAAGATAGAAAACTTGGTAATCAAC
>JARJDX010076054.1:0-19160 GCA_030264735.1 Gymnusa sp. GC000175
TCTGTCTGTGTCTTCTTTACAGCCCAGGCGGCTAAACTAAAAAGTGATAGACGTCAATAATTGAATTATTATTGCCAACATACATCTTTAAATATGATAGTTAACCCAAAAAACATCTTGAATTAGTAAATGAAAGTGGTGTGGTGACCACACCCGCATTTTTATTTAATCAGAGCACGAAAATTATTATATAAAGATTTATTTTAAACTTATGCCCTATCCCTCTAGAAGAATGGAAACAATATCTGATAGAACTATTTATTGGGAGACCGGTAACACAAAAAACAACTCTCTAACCAAAAACCAAAAATCTACAATAGGCTACAAAAGGCAAAACGCAGCAAGAAAGAACCTGTGTCATTCACAGGTTTCAACCAAAAGTTATAAAATAAATATGAAATTTTATTGTGATATCTCAGTAGTTTTTGAGAATCCACACAGCAAACACAGTTTTTTGTTTCCAGTCAAATAAAAATATTTTATTTTTATTAACATTATTATTATTAGTATATAAGCTTTTCTGGGTCTAGGACAGTTCGGCGCGGCCGATATATACTAATAATAATAATGTTAATAAAAATAAAATATTCCTATTTGACTGAAAACAACTAAACCTTTTATAGATGCAATAAATAAAATAAAAAATGCAAACTAGAGCAAAAACAAAAAAATGTAGTTTAAGATTAACAAATTCTTCTTCATAGTGGGGCGACGAACCGCGCGCAGTCTCTGGCCTCCGATACTCCTGTTTTCAACGGTCTAGGTTTTCAGACCACTGTCTCGGTTTTCTGACCACTGCTTCCAATTCCTGTGTCCTCGGAACTCCCCGCAGTTGTTGCGAATGGAGTCTATCGCTCTGTTTCTTGGTGTGTCAAGCGGTCTATTTCCTTCTTTTTACCCTTTAATGGTTTTTTTGTAACAAGTTATCGTGCATTTTAGGTACATGTCCACTTAAAATTTTGCAACTTGCAGTGACAAGATCAGTATCATCGTACAGTTGATTGTAACGAAATATTTTTATTCGTTACTTTTTATATTGATATTTCTTATAAATATCAATATTTGTTGCACACTGCCATAATTGTTCATTTTAAATTAGAAATGTACGCCACTGATATATTTTGTCATGTTTGCACGCCTTTGGTCACCGATGCAACGACTTTGCCAAGTTGCAAACCAACAACTTCACTTCCCACTGGCATTGGAGCTTGGCGCTGCAATCACATTACTTTATGACATACTAAGGTTGAAATTATTTGTTATTTTGTGCATAGTTACCAAGTTTTCTGTCATATCAAATGTGATCAAACTACAAGCAAACTTGCGCTAAAATATTTTAAAATAAATAATACATCCAGTGTACCTATTAGTTTACCATGGTGTTAAAATGTGTACCTAAGTGCGCCAAAAGTGTTTTGAAAAAGAAACTGTATAATCTCTTGAAAAATTCAGTGGTACGAGCTATTTTTATTTGACATTTTAAGAATTAAATTTTGTGTGTGGCAATTTCACAGCGTTATTTTCCTGAAAAATATAAACTTAAAAAAAAACGAATGCAAAGTGTTCTTGGTATTGCCGCTTTTTTTGTTATTAAGTGTATCCCAAAGGTAGTTAGATAAAATTCCTGGTTCAAGTATCGTTTTACCCGAAGAATCGTTGATCATAATTTGAATAATATTTTATTTTTTGGTGTATTGACTCTCTATAAATATACAATATAATTTTACTGTTGTATTTTTCTTTTAGAACAACTGCTGTACAATATCCAAATCCATTTACAAATTTCCCGCCGTATTTTTTACATTAGTACAGCGCCATGTGGTGGGAAGTGAAAATAAACAGTATCCGGATTTTTTAGGAGAGTTGCCTATCTATATTATATATATTATCTATAAGCAAGCTTTCATAGAGGAAAAATTAAGAAAATTCGGTCTTCTGATCGTGGCCGCCAAGAAAGTAGTTTGTAAAATCTAGTATCTTTCGTCTGATTTTCTTCTGTAAGGTATTGTGTAAATTTTTCTTCTTATTGTCTATAATTATCATCCCTTTGATTGACTCTGCTTAGAGTCGAGTTATTTGTTAACTGCGGGAACCGTTAACGCCATTTTGTATTTCTCTAGTACATGGTTATTACGTTTTAGTTATCAGATTTGCAGTCAAATCGTTAATTAATTATAGATAATATGTCTGTGTTTCTTCTTTCAATCTTCTTTCTTGGTGTGCCTGGATCAGAACAAACGGCGTGAGTTAATGTTTGTTATCTTACTAGAAATAGAAGCTTGATATCAAGCTTGTGTTGCTTGATATTCAGCGTTAAAAATTTAATATTCTGGGTGAATCTACACCCAGATGTCGTTTTAACGGGCTATAATAGCCGTTAAGTTATTGCCTTTTTTCTCGAATGGCAGAATAGTTTTCCTCGATAGCCACGTGGTGGCCCATGTTATTCCTGGAGGGGAGTTTTTTTTTTACCTTGTAGAGGTAAAGTGTTTATTCTCGTAGAACAATGTTTTTGATCACAGGTTGGATCAACCTTTGATTGGATTAAATAAAATTTCCTTTTTTATTCTCGGTTGAGAATAACAATTTTCTTTAGTGACCTCGTGTCAATTTATTTATCAGTGGATCTGAATCCCTGATTAGCCCATGTGTGTTTAAGCTGTTCGACTTAAAGCACTTTAAAGACCTTATCACGACCCTTACTTTTAATTAACCATTTGCAAGTGATAAATCATCAAGCACAATTTTTGGCCTGGGGCTGTTTCACTTTATTTTTTTATATCAGTGTTTTCTCCAATGAAAGGCATTTTTTCTTCTTCTTCTTTCTTCTTTCTTCTTTCGTGTGCATGTATGTTTTTTGTTGCATGTTTAATTAACATTTTTCTTATTTTGTTAGACTGACGAATTTTTAGGTTCCTTACACATTAAATTAATTAATTCATTTGAAATTGTAAATCCATTTTCCGGATATGTATAGGTATTGTATAATATTTTGTATTTAATTTAACATCATATTTTTTATTTTTTGTATATTTTTGCTAATATTAGTATTTAACTTTAACTTCAATTATTTTATTTTTTTTGCTTTGCAATGTTTAACCTGCTCTAATTTACTGTAGTGGTTGCCTTGCTTGCTTATTCTTTTTATGTATTTTTTATGTAATCTGGTCGATCCTCCAAGAAAAAGGCCGTCACACGAGGATCCTCAAACAACCACGGTCAAAGGGATTGCTGTTAGTATCCCATAACCACTCTGCCAAGGGAGCAACCAAGTGACTAAGAGTCATAAAGTCCAAAAATCTGTTCGACCAGGGGGAAAGGCAGAATTTTACACAACAAGGAAACATCTTCGTAACGTAAACACTTAAGATAAGCATACTTGAAGTACTTTTGTGGCAATATATTAATTTAAATTAATTGTTGTTTTATTTACCACTGATGTTTTTGATTACATACCGCGAGACAATTGAACACAACCAACCTATTACATGTTTCTTCTGTGATTGTCTTTTCTGCAAACATTCTAGGTTTGCTGGCGCCCTTTTATTTTAACGTAATGCTTTTTTCTTGAACCACGCCCACCGAATCAACCTAAGCGGCTGATCCCAACCCTGTACTAGCAAACAAAGTTGTTATAGCATCTAGCAACAACTTTTTTTGTTATATGATATGGTTTGTTGTTGTATCGAATAATTTAATCTTCTTGAGATCTCACAGCCCTATGCATTCTCTTTAACATTGATGTTGACTGGATCCTGCGATTATTTCGAAAATGTCCAGGTTACTGCGCCATATACGAAGAATGGGCATTTAAGGGTTTTATAGGTTATTGCCGTTATGCCTTTACGGATATTTTTATTTCTGAAGAATAATAGTAGCGAGAAATAAACCCATTTCTTTACCTTTCTAATGTTTTTTACCTCTATTGTTTATTTAGTGTTTTAGTCAACTTGGCGCTTAGGTTCTAAAACTTTACTACAGTTTCGATGTTATGTTTCCCCATTAGGACATTTTACCTGAATCTACAGTTGCACAGGGATTGTACCATTTAGTTTTGCCTTTAGCTATGAGGAGGCCTACTTCTTTAGGTAGCTGGTTCGACTTAAGTAGTAGTGTGCTTTTGTGTCTATCGGTAGTTTCTTAGTGACGTATTTAAGTACTATATTGAATAGTGTTGGCGCTATACCATCTTCTTATTTCAGGTCCCGGGAGGTTGTTATGAAGTTGTTTTCCACTTTAACTTGTAACTTAAATTTTTTCATTTTCTCTTTAATTAGCCGAATAAGTTTTATAGGGATGCTAAACTGTAACATTATTTTATACAGTTTACCTTGGTCAGTGCTATTACACGCTTGACGGAAGTCGATAAATATTTGGTAGACATCGATATTAAATTCATAGCATTTTTCTAGTATTAGTTTTACTATAAGCAGTTAATCCGCAGTAGATTTACTTGATCTAAAACTTCCCTGATGGGCTCTAATTATGGTCTTTGCAAAGTTCCCAGTTCCACTCGTATTAGAGAGGTAAAAATGTTGCATGCGGTGCTTAGGAGAGATTTTTTTATAGTTTTTGCAATTGAGCTTATCGATTTTCTTATATGTTAAGCATATGATACTATATTAAGATTATCTCAGTGTACAAGATGTGGACCACCAGTTTATAAATTTGTTTTTGGGCCTCTGTTCTATAGGAGCTCTGTTGGCATGCCATCGTCTCCAGATGCTTTGTTGTGTTTTTGCCTGGTAATAATATTTCTAACTTCTACAAGGGCTTCATTCGCAATTGGGAAGGTTGCACTTTAGAATTTATTCGCCATATGGATTGCTAGTTTCCATATTTCCATATTTCCAAAAAATATTCTTTAAATGTAGTTTTAATTGCCTTCGCATCTGTAAATACATATATTTCCTTCTCTGTCTTTGCAAATATTTGTCCATAGTTTTTATTTATTGTAGATGTTGTCGAGCTGTTGATAGGCTGGGCTAGTACAGTTTTTTTTATTGAAATCAGCATTATTCTTAAGTAAAATATCGTTCTAATATTTGCGTTTCTTTTGACGGCATGTCTTCTTAGCTTTCTTGGGCAGTTCTTTATAGTTTACTAAATCTCTACAGGTAACTCAGTGGTGTTGTATTTTTCTGAGTGTTTTGTTCCGACGCCTCTTTACACTCTTCATCGTATCATTCCCGTTTATTTGATTTTGCTCTAAATTCTAGAGTCTTCTCCGTTGTGTCAAGCACATTTTGCTTAATATCCTCACATTTTTCGTATACATCGTCTGTGTCAGGGCTGTTGATAATTTTACCCGAAAGAGTATGTTAGTGTTTATGCTAGATTTCTAAGTTTAAGTGGTGTTTGTAGGCGACATTTCAATTTCACATAAGGCGCCGCGGAAAAAACTTGCAACCATTAAATAATGCCCATTTTTTTTGTAGATGTTTTTATGGGGAATGTAGGTAGAGCTTTTTACTACATATTTACTGTCACCAAAATCGATATGAATCTCAACATTTTAGTTACTTATTTGGTGGAGGCTGTGATTACCAATAAAGCCTGTCTTCTTTATTTATCTTTGCGTTAAAGTCGCTTTGTATCATCCGTAGAACATAAGATGCCGCCAAATTTTATAGTTGTTTTACTTGTTGTAGGTAAAAATCTATCTCTTTATCCACGTCTTTATCATCAGTTGGTGCATTTGCATTTATTATCCACAAGTTAAAAGTTTATCACGTTCTATCTTAAAGATCTTTCAATTATAAAATCTGCCCCAAACTTATGTTGCCCATTGGCATTGCCGCCAAAGAGTAACAAATTACCAACAAATAATATAAGAAATTGAAAAATATTTTCTTTTTGTGGCATTTACGTTTTTTTTGATACTATTTTTGTGTATATTTATATAAATTACCGCTATTATTAATTAATAAATTTAAATCAAATTTGAATCAAATTCTGGTTCTTCTTTAAGTAAAATGTAGTGCCAAGAATTTCATGGGTAATATATAATCGAGTATACAATTCTAAATAATTATTTATTACTATGGTATGTGTAAAATTCACTTAATATTCAGAACGAATGGCCATGATTATGAATCAGATATTATTGATGTATTGCAACAATTATATTTGATGATAAATTTCCATTAATATCTCTGCCTCGTTTACGTTTTGTAGTGTCGCTTTGATATCACTAACTAATAACGCATTACCAATACCTATAAATCAGGTTATAACTGCTTTTGCAACAAATAAAATAGTTTTTAAAGTTTAATTGCTTATAAAATAACCTAAAATTTAATTAGAATTTTATATTTAATGGGCATGACAAATTTTCCAATTATTGTTCCATTATGAAGCTCAAATATGGACACCCTATTTATAAGAGAAAAGTAAAGCAAATACCCATAAAAAAGAAACTCGAAAAAATTTAAAATACTGGGAAAGCATAAAAAATTTAATATGTAATATGACTTTGATATTGACACATTTGAGATATAAAATGTTATCAAATATTCGAATTATTTTACAGCATTTAAAAAAAAGTTGGTTTGACCATGTTGTAAGGGCAAAAATATTTTCTTCTTTGGGTTACAATTACGAAGAGAAAGGACAATATAGCTTTCCAAAGATTTTTAAGACCTATGGTACCATCAAAGTCTGCGTTTTAGGATGAGATCGGAGAAAGGTGATGCGAGAGGAAACTAAGGCGAGAAGACACGAATAGATCAGATCATGTACAATCCCTGATGCGTGTATGATACACCATATGTTTATGTTTTGAATGTTATTTTGCTAAGGACAAAATTAAGCTCAATATTAAGAGAAGTTATGGTTCACAGAATATAAAGAAAAAAATAATACGTGAAAAACTTTGTAGTAATTCGTGGAAACAAAAATCACTGATATAAGAGTTATCGGGAATAGGTCGTTTAAAACAAACAAATATTGGGGTAAATTAAATGTGTAAGTTTAATTGTTCAATACTTGTTAGAAGATTAAATGTAAATTGAAGGTAGAAGGTTCAAACTAAGACTGCTTTACTAAAGGCTTCTGGACCTCCAAGTAAAAATGAAGAGATTAATTTTGATAACATAAAAATTCATCTTTAAAGGAAAAACATTAACTTTATTCAAAACTTTATTCCTTTAGATTTTGCAAATTAAACTAAAATGATTATTGCGCTGTGCTCTGTACTTACTAGATTAAATAAAATTTTAAAGATACCACCTACGTACAGGCCAGGAAAGAAAAACTTAAGTTACTTTTATAACAATAAAATATTAAATAACCATGGGATTATTACAACTTTGCTTTGAACCTATTAAGTTAAAGTTTAAAATATTATTTTTGTACGTTTTCTTTGTTATGTAAGATATTTCATTAAATATAAACTTGCTTTAGATTTAAAAGATATGATTATAATTTTGAAGGGTGTTTAGTCTAATCTCTAGCCTGAGAGGAATCGAAACCCTACATAACGAATCCAAGACAACCGTCTCAGACTCATAGATTTTGCAACAAAACGAAACATGGTAGTGTGCTCGATCCAGTTCTTACATCAAGCGATACACAATAGAGGCTGGACATCCCTAGATAAGAACAATTGAACACGTGGTAATTGAAAGAAAAGGAAAGTAAAGTCAGGAGCTACCGTGTGGCAAACTGCGAGTTAGATAATTACCTAATCTGAGCGCAATACAGATGTCGCATATGGAGTATGTTGCGGGCTTCATACTTTATATTGGTTGAAGAATTAAGAAGGCTTTGTTTTGACGTGACACTGATATAAAAATTGGTTGTCATAATAAAATAAACTAATTTTAATTACGAGATAAAAAGGCGCTCCACCGATTATAAAGTGACTCGATCTTCTTATTTAATATTATCAACAACACTGCCTCGGTCCACACTTTAAACTAAAACAATTGGCGCCCAAAAGCGTGGTGAAAAATAATTTTGGAAAAAATAAAAAAAAAACCACGACGATACCAAAAACACGGCAGAGCTCCACCCGGTCCGTCAGCGATGACAGGCAAGGTGAAACTCTTGCACAACTCTTCCCGGAGAGTGTAAACACCCGGTGGCGCCTAAAACAACTGGCACCCACCTTCAGCGGTGCCCTTACCGAAAATCCAGCAACCTGTTTTAGAAAGGTTGAAGAAGGCCTACACCATGCAGGCATTGACAAAGAGGATTTCGTCGAACATGTAACCATCCTCCTGAGGGACAAGGCGGCGGGCTGGTGGCAACCATTCCACGTATTGCCCACTACCTGGGCACACTTTCAAGGAGAACTCCTGGAAGAATTTGATGGACCAAATACACAGGTACACATCAAAATTTATTTTTCGCAGAAACACAGAAGGCTAGCGAGACCGCCAGCCTTTTTGTAACCAGAAAACTTACCCTATGGAACCGCCTGAAGAGAATAGATGATGATAAAGAACATATCCAGACGATCATCAAACGTCTGCTCCCCGAGTTTTGCGTCCCGCTACGTGTCGCTAGCCCCAAATCCATGAACGACCACCTAGAGATCCTCTCGGACTTGGACAAGGACATCCTGCCCAAAGAAGACAAGGCTAGGACCACCACCCAGCTCAACCAGTATGGCGTCGTAGGACCATCATCGTGGAAGAAGGAGCAGCCTAAAAGCAACGGACAACAGACGTCGGAAAACTTCCAGTAGGTCGTAAATCCAACACGACCTGCCTTAACAACGTACCCGGTCTACACCTTCCTTGTATCATCGTGACCCACTACGAAAAGAAAATCAATGCACTCCAGGACACCGCCGCCGCCAGAAACTTCCTGAACGCCCGCAAAGGAGCCGACGTCCGAAGAAACCCCAGTAAAATTGGCCTGGCCGCCCAAGGTGTTACCATGGACCTCATTGGCAAAGTGAGAACCATAGTGCGCTGCGAAGAAGAACCCCAAAAAGTCGAATTCGAAGTCAGTCCCGACCTCTGGGAGCCTTTTCTGGTTCCTGAAACATGAAGTTGTGCTAGACTTTCACCACAACATTTTGGGAAAAACCGACGGTTTACAATATTCTGGCCCACCAGCCCGACGCCATTTATAACACCTACCCACTGAAAGATCACGGACGTGGAACATGGATTCCCTCCACTCTTGCACGAATCGTTCAGCCATCTACAATCTGGCCACAATCAGACGCGAACAACGACTCACTACCGACGTGTATCCGAAACCAAAAAGAAAATGATCCAGGATCAAGTGGCTGAATTTCTTCATCAAGGCATTATATCACCATCCACATCACCGTACGCCAGTCCAGTGGTGGACGTACCCAAGAAGAATGGCCGTTTACGCTTTAGCGTGGATTATAGAAAGCTAAACGCCGTCACAGTAGGCGAACCAACTTCTATTCCTATCATCCAGGACACTCTACGAGATCTGGGGAACGCCGCTGTCTTCTCAACTCTTGACTTTCAAAGTGGGTACTGGCAAATCCCCATGGACAAGGACTCTAAGAAGCTGACCGCCTTTACCACTTTGGATGGGGGATCCTATCAATTTAATGTGATGCCTTTTGGACTGCGGAATACGCCAGCTACCTTTCAACCACTTAAGACAGCTCGCCAAATTCCCACAACCCGAAAACTGGAAGCAACTTCGAGGCTTTATAGGGCTCTGTAATTGGATACAAGACTACGTGCCCCGCCTCTCGGAAACCTAGGCATCGATTACTGATCTTCTATCGACAAAGAGGACATGGAGATGGACCCAAGCAGCCACAGATGCCACGGAGAACCTCCGACGGCAACTGGAACGCCCACACCGCCTGCATCGCCCGCCGCCAAATCTACCTTACGTGGTCCAGACTGACGCCAGCCGAATCGGAGTTGCGGCTGTCTTTATTTATTTATTCATTTAATATTTATTAACAGAATAAAAAACAGGCAATCGCCCAATGCAGTATACATATGAAATATTTAAGTTATACAAATTCTGATATGTTAACTAGCTAAAATCACAAAGAAAAATATCCTTTGCAATTCTCCAACCCAGATCAAACGAGGCAAATCATCACATATGCCAGCGCTAGACTTAACCATACGGAGCGAAAATACCACGTGAACGAGCAAGAGTATCTCGCCCTAGTCTGGGTCCTCAGGCGGTACCGGCTAAACCTGGAGGGTTCACTTTTTAGTCCATACGGACAGCCAGGCCCTGACATTGCTGCAGCGTTTTAAGGATTCAAAGGCCAAGCTTCTGCGTTGGTCCTTACTCCTGCAGGAGTTCGACTTTCAAATAGAGAACTGTCTAGGAAAAAGAACGAACTACCAGATTGTTTGTCCAGGGATCCAGACCTCGACACCTCGCCCGTGAAGAAGACTTTAACCGATACTACCGCCAGAACAAAACTTCCTGTGCGCCATCCCTGAAACCCCACTTCCCAAATTAGTCAAGGAAACCCAACGGCAAGACGAGGTGACCCAGAGGCTTATCGCACGACACACCAACCCTAATGACCCGGAGGCCCACGTTCTTCAAGAAGCTTTTGAGGTCGATAAGAACGTTCTGTGGAAAGCCGTCACTGACAACGAACCTTGCCATCTCTACGCACCTCTACCCCGGCCGCGACAAGACCATCAGAAGCATCTGCCGTCGCTTCTGCTGGCCAAGAATGAAGCGGTAAATTAAGAAGTATGTCCAAGGATGCATCCATTGTGCAGCAATGAAAAGTGGTCTCCGAAAAGAGCGCGTCCCGTTAAAACCACGCTACCCGACAAGTCCATGGCATATAGTTGCGGTAGACCTAATGGGAGCATACCCAAGTACCTCTACTGGCAAATTGCATATTCTGGTGGTAACGAATATATTTACAAAGTGGGTAGAAGCCTTTGCCATCGGAGAAACCCAGGCCGCTCCTGTCGTAAAATTGCTGGAAAAAGAAGTTTTTCAGGTATGGGTACCCGAAAAACTATATCAGCGACAGCGTAGTCAGTTTTGGAGGGAACTATATAAGCGTTCTTGCAGTAGATGGGGCACCGAACCTTCACCCCAATCTATCATCCTCGAGGCAAACCGACCGAAAGGAAAAATCAGGATAAAAAGAAAGGATTGCAAATGAAATTGGATGGAAAACCATATACCCAGTGGGCTTGCGTTCTCCCGGATGTAGTCTATGAACTGCGAATACGTTTCAACGCCGTCACCGATTATTCTCCGAGTAAGGCTATCTTAGGGTTAAATCTACCAGCCCCAGGAGACTGTGAATCATAATCCGTCCCAAGCCCCCGAGCACCGTCACTGAAAAGAACGACTGCAAAACATCCGAGATAGGCAACTGAAGTACATTAAAAAGTATGCCAGTGAGGAACCTCCGAGCGCTTCACAGAAGAGTAAGCTGTCCTTATCAAGGCTCACCCTCAATCGGCGGCCCGACGCCAACATCACGCAGGTTTTAAAAGTAAATTGGTTATGCCCTTACAATATTCGTAACCTCTTTAGTGAAAGGGTTTACGGAGTGTATAAAAAGGGCGAGGAAGAACGTGTGCATGACGACCATGTTAAACCAGTTCCACCACCTCCGAGGGCGTTGTCGTCCTCACCCGTACCCGAAGGATCGAGTACTGACGGAGAAGACGATGCTTTATTCACCCTATTAGCCACTTATGTGTAGTGACCCGAAACAAACAATACGAACACTCTTATAGTGCCGTCCTTATTCCACTATATGTATATATTTACCTGTAAATTGTGTTTATTTGTATTGTAATAAATAAACGGCAGGGTGGTGTTGTTGATCTTGGCGGGGGGGTACTGTTGCGGGCTCCATAATTTATATTGGTTGGAGAATTGAGAAGGCTTTGTTTTGACGTGACACTGATATAAAAATTTGTTAGCATAATAAAAGAAACTCCACCGATTATAAAGTGAGTCGAGCTTCTTAATATTATCAACACCACCGCATCGGTCCACACTTAAAACCAAAACAAGTATACATCGGTCAAACACCAGCACTGCAAAAAAATTTTGAAGTTGAAAAGCTTCAGCACACGCAAGTAAGAGAAAGGTACCAGATAAGCATACAGGAAAACAGCAAACAAGCATCCCTAATGAAGAGTTGGACAAGAACAGAAGGAAGCAGCCCTGACAAAGTGTAACGCACTTGATACCACCTAAAACCCTCTATACTCCAAGCGGCGGAGACAACATTAGGATAAAAATATCGAACTAACGAATGGTTCGAAGAAGAATGCAATTTAGGAACGTAACAAGAAACATAAAATATATTTTGGCAGACCAATAACAGCCAAGAGACCAATAACCTACGAGCAAACACGGAAAAAGGCAGATAAAGAATGCAGAACCAAAAATAGGGCGTACATCAACTCGGCCTCGATAAAAGCAGAACAGGATTTTCAAGAACACAACATTCGACAAACATACAAAGAAATTAACCTCTTAAAGAAAGACAATAAACTAAGCACAACTATATGCAAAGATAAAGCCGGAAAGAAAACGTAATAAATTACCTCATAATAATGGGGCCCCCGGAGGGGACAATATACCTGCAAATGCATGAACTAATGACTATGATATGAAGCTTTGGCAGCAACCCTTAAGAATGTAAAAGTAACTTCCCGGGGATATCAATTCTCAACATAACTTACAAAATACTAACTAGCGTAATAAAAATTAGGCTCGAAGCATACGCGGAAGCGAACATTAGCGAATATGAGGTAGGTTTTAGGCTGGGCAGATCCATGTCGGACCAACTATTCACTGATAGACAGGTCCTAGAAAAGCTCTGGAGATACTACATAGATTTGTACCAACACTCTGTTGACTTCAGGCAAGAGTACACAAGCATCGGTCGAACTAAAAACTAAAAAAAACTATAAACCATCATTCTACAAACTACACAAATTATAACGAAATATTTTTATTTCGTCACATATAACAATTGTTTCTTAAGTTCCGCATATTAAACACTGCTCAGTAAAGTTCTTACCAAGACCCTGTCTTAATTTTTTACATTTTTATTAAAAATTCTAACATTTATTACAGGCAATCCCTGTTGCAAATTTTACGCTTGTCGGCCGACTTTGTTTTTTCCGTTTGCGCTGAGGCAGGTTACGAACGTTTTTCGTTTTTCAACCCCGCGATGTAGAATAAAACCCAGGGGCGTCGTGGATTCAAGGCTCTTTTTTGAGGTTCCTCTTCGGTGGAGGATTTCTAAGAGTGAACACGTGGCAGTGTTGTGCCGTCCTAAAGTTCTTCTTTAAAAACGTATGTAGTCTTGTATGTTTTAAACTTATATTGG
The DNA here is from genome assembly GCA_030264735.1 of Gymnusa sp. GC000175. Lineage (NCBI taxonomy): Eukaryota > Metazoa > Arthropoda > Insecta > Coleoptera > Staphylinidae > Gymnusa > Gymnusa sp. GC000175. The sequence continues at coordinate 13,301 of JARJDX010076054.1, forward strand.
TTTAACTGTAAATCTTTAATGGATTCATTTTGAATTTTTGCCTTAAGCACATGGTTCAATGTAAATTTTCGATTATCTGAACAGTAATCTGGCATGGGTGCGAAATGAATGTAAATTTAGATTAATGATTTTGTGTCTTGCCAGCGGATAATTAAATTGCCCTCACATCGTATCAAATTACAGTTATTTCGTTATATTTTTTTGTCAGTGCTTTATTCTTGGACATTCTGCCTAGGAGTTAATCTTACGGAAAAGTTGCGTGAGTTTTTTTTGTGATAAATTTTTGGTGGTAAAGTTCTTCCACAGGACTACCCAAATACTTTCCTGACAGTGGAAAAAATGGTGGCCACACTGAAGCGTATCATGGACTTGGTTCTATCAAGGGAGAAGGAGCATCGTGGCTTAGATTGCACCAGGCTGAAATCACCAGCGGGAAGGGTGCAGCCCAAAAAGTTGTTGACTCGGAGGAAATACCGCACAGCGATATCCTAGTGGGATATTTTTCGGGTAGTCAGGAGTCCGAGAACCACCGCATTCTGTAACCGACTGCCGTCCAGAATTGATGCGATGCCTCAAACTGAAGGGTAACCGCTGGTCCCACCCAAACGTTCGCCTTCTCAGTGGATGCTACTTCCATGGAGAAGCTAAAGGGCCAAATGTACCTTGTCCGCTGTCGCTTCGGCGAAGTCCAGCTTCGCACAAAAAGTAAGCAGGGCAAGACTGAAGAAGGGGCAGGAGCTTCAAGTTTCAAAGAGCCGCAAAAAGCGGGCGAAACCAAAAATGCATCAATGCCCCAGGAGGGAAACCTGTTACAAGGAAAGACTGGTTCCTCAGAGGCCAACATACAGCATGGTACTGGTAAGGCCCCAAGTGTCCGCTTGTCCCAGAGACCGCTGGTTCAGACCAATGCGCGTCCCAGGGGCAAAAATTTGCCCCAGAACAAGCAAAAAAATGATGCAAAAGGTGGGGGACCCGTGAAGGCCACTAAATAAAGAAACAGTGAGAGTACCTCCAAATAAACCTGCAGCACTGAAAGGCAACAACGAGTACCTTAAGCAGCAGGTTGGGTAGGTTAGGTAAGGTTAGATGGAGCCAGTGTTAGGTGAGTTAGCCTCTCGCGAACCGCGATCTGATAGATCTATTGTTTTGCCCCTTCCGAATCACCTCTCAAGCAGTCCCAGGCCCTTTATAAATATGGTAATTTTTTTGTGGGTGATGCCGCTCACTTCTTCGTGGGACAGTCGGTCCCTTCCGAAGTGTGAAAAACGCTTGTGGGCGATCGCGTCAGAAGTGCAGAGTATATGTTCATACTTCCCGACAGCGTTCGTCACACAGGATCTGGCAGCGGTCGTAGACATACCGACAGGGAGTGGCAAGAGGCGATTTATAATCTCCTCGGTCTAATTTCCAGGCGACGATGACAACCCACCAACAGAGGCTGTAAAGGACCTTATAGATTGGTGCCTCAGGTATGGAAAACAACTCGTTTTGGACTGCGACGCTAATTCGTACCACACCGTATGGTGCAGCTCTGATATAATCAAGAGAAGTAAGTTTCCTTTTGATTATGTATGCGCTAGCAGGCTAGACATTATAAATAGGAGGAAACAAACTCACATTTATAAACACGATAAGGCAAGAGGTACTCCACTTTAGCCACGACGCACAGCTCTCAGTTGATAAACAATTGCCGTGTACTCGCAGAGCGCTCTATGTTGGACCATCAAACGATTGCGTTCTATATAGGAGCTGTGAGGACTATAATTGCGAAGTGCAGAGTGCCACGTAAAACAGACTGAGCACTATATAACGAGTGCACATAATCCGAACTCCAGGGCCTCCAATACAACATCGCGAGCACTGAGGAGCTAGAACAGGCCTCACCACACTTAAGAGATACCATCGTAGCAGCCTACGAGAAATGCTGCCCGGTAAAAAACGTAAACTTCTTAAGAAACGTTCCTTGGTGGAACAAGAAGCTAGACCTCCGCTCGAAAATCATTTAACAGAGCCAAGAGAACAGGCAACTGGTTGGCCCACAGATTGGCTTTGACTGAATTGAATAAACAACTTAGAAACTCTAAACATGAGTCTTGGAAGGCTTACTGCGAGGGGATTGACAACCTGACCCCGGAAAATAGACTTCGGAAGGTCCTATCAAAGGGCCACACCAACACAGTCGCAATCCTAAAGTGAGCCGATGGCAGACACACCAGTGATCAACAGGAGAGTCTAAAGCTACTTCTAGGTACTCACTTACTGGGAGCAAAGGTAGTGGCTTCGAACACAGCTACCTATAATACTCTGCTTTGTAGAATATTCTAAGGCTTTCAATGAGGTCAATTGAAGCTATCTCTGGCACAAACTAGTGATGGGTACACCGTGGCATCTGGTAAAAGTAAGGGTCGCCGACACATACTCCACCCAATTCAGTAACGACTTGGGCGTTCGACAAGATGCATACTCTCGCCTATTCTATATAATTTATACAGCGAAAATTTCCTGCAAAAAGTAGTGAAAGAATGGGATGGCTTATCTCTGTAGGTGGAAATACAATCAGCAATCTGCGATATGCCAACGACACTCTCATAATCGTTGCAAACGACGAACAAATGAAAATAATTATGGATAAGCTTCTACGAATCTGCGCGGAATATGATCTTAAACTAAACACAGACAAGACCAAAGTCATGATCATCAACAGAGCAGACAACAACTCTCCGCATATCAAGAAAGTAGTAGGTTTCAAAGTGATAAATAAATTTGTCTACCATGGCTTAATGCTAACTAACGACGGAGGTAGCGAACCTGAAGTACGACGTATTATTCGTCGTATTTCAGGCGCGATCAGCCACCATTAAACTAAAATTAGATTAATAAATAAAATCAAATTAAAAAAATAGAATTAATAACAAATTCACTAGGTCACTAATAATTATCTATGTGGGGAAGAAAAGACCACTGCATTCTCTGTATTACCATTTCCACACATATTAAATTTTGCAGGTGCAATTCAATTTTTGCAGTATTAAAACAAAACAATGATTTTGGTTTCTTTAAATGCGAATTACAATTTGGTATTTTGATTTTTATACAGCAGTTAGCATGATTATAATTTCGGTGACTTTCTACCATAAATTAAAGATTGTTAAAATGTTACAATCACAGAATAAATATTATCTATCATTTATAAACGAACTGGACTGTGTATAATATAAATAAATAAATAACAATATCGTAATTTTAAAATAGAAAAGTTTTCTTGTTTTCATAAATTGACATACTTAAGACCACTTGACATACTTTTTAAATGTCCTGCACTAGGGTAAATGTCAAAAACATCTTTCAAGGTCCGACTTGTCATTTAACTCTTTATTTAACATTTTATTCTCATTTCTGATTTAATAAGTATGTGTATACAGTGCATTTAATTAAGTGTGGTCATGGGAATTTACCTGTTAAAATAATTATCCCGTTATAACTTTTATTTGCAGTTGTCGTCGCCTTCAAAGTTTAAAAAAAAGAAACGTGGATATCTCAAAACCGGCAACCCTAATAAAAAAATATTTTTCAGCAATAATTAAAGATCATCTAAATATCAAATGGCTCGAAGAGATTAAGGCAATTTTGTACACCTCTATTTTCATTTAAAAATTTTTCTCTTTTTCAAAAAGTGAAAAACAGTTTTTTCTCCTACAAAAACATATTTAGGAAAATTTTCTTTGACAAATTAAAGAAATAAATGACTTTAAAAAAAGCGATACTTCGTTTAATTTAAAAAATTAAACGACAATATTTTCAAAACGGTAACTCCAATAAAAAATATGTTAAATACTTTTTTTTAGAACGTCTACTGATTTAAAAAAAAGGTCATATAACTTGTAAATGTGCGATCCCTGGATGTCAACTTTATTTTCAATTTAAGCGCGCGTGGAAGGCGCCTAATTTCAAATGCGTCCCGACGCTGTACTGTTGGTCGCTCAGAGTTTGGGTTTAAACAATGTCGAAAAGGTTTTTGAATCTATGGAGTCATGGGGTCAAAAATACATCAGCACCGCAAGTTTCCGAAATCTATGTGCGACAAATTGCACACCTTTTGCATTGCCGGAAAACCCAAAATTTGCAACAATTTTTTTAAGCCTCAGTATATGATGGTGGAACGTCGAACCATACATTTTTTTTTGGATCTTAGGATTGTCTTTAATTTTTGTTAAAATTTTATTTGAACAGGGTTGCCATTTCGGAGATATCGCAGTTAATATTTTAACACGTAAATTGCTGTGGTCATCCTTAAAAAAATCATTCCCGAACATCAGTTTGGTTTTAGAGAAGGGCACTATCGAACAGGTGCACAGACTTATGAGAAAAATAAATAGTAATTTAGAAGAAAAGAAATATTGTTCAGCGATATTTTTAAATATACAACAAGCATTCGACAAAGTTTGACATCAAGGGCTAATATATAAAATTAAAAAACTTCTTTCTTATAACTTTTATCATATTTTAAAATCTTTTTTAAATGATCGCCACTTCTTGGTAAAATTTATAGAAACAAATACGGATATTTCAATTTAATCAAGTGTTCCACAAAAAAGTATACTAGAACCGGTCCTATACCTACTCTTTACATCAGATCCTCCATCATTGCATACGACAATAACGCCTACTTTTGCAGACGATACATCAATAATGACTTTAAGTCGACATTCAGAATTGGCATCACAACTCGTGCAACGAAATCTAAATCTTATACATAACTGGTTGAAAAAATAGCGAATTCATGCAAATGAATTAAAATCATCACATGTAACATTTACTTTGAAAAAAAAAATTTGCCTGCCCGTATTTTAAATAGTAAACAAATACCAATAGACACGGTAAAATATCTCGGAATTCATATGGACCATCGACTAACGTGGAGATATCATATAATGTGGACAAAATGCAAACAATTAAATTTAAAATTTCATCAATTATACTGGCCTTTAGGTAAAAAATCAAAATTATTACTAGAAAACAGGTTGCTCATCTACAAAGCAATTTTAAAACCAGTATGGCCATACCGGCATATATGGGGCTCAGCATCCACAAATCAACAATTGAAATATTGAAGAGATTTCAATATAAAGTGCTCCGTACTAGTGAGTGCATCGTGGTTCGTGACAAATAAAATAATAAGACGTGATCTTAAAATAACAACCGTAAAGGACGAAATAATGATTTACAGTGAGAAGTACGCATAAAAACTAAATTCTCATACAAACAAACTAGCAAACGACCTAACAATCAATAGTTTAGATAAAAGAAGACTAAAAAGATTTAAACCTTGTGATCTACGAAATAAATTCATTAAGTTAAAAAACTTTACTTTTACTACAAAATATTTACTCTTTATGTTTTTGTATTTTTGTATTTAGGCATATATTATAGAATGTAATCACTAGAAGATTACATAACTTTTTTGGTATGAGTCAGTGGACAAATACCTAGCAGGTTATTATTAAAATATCAAATAATTTATTTATTATGGTATTTTGACACAATTTTTTTAACAGAGTAAAATAAGCTAAGACGGGCTTCTTCATTTTATTACAACTCTTGACCGACATCATTTTAGATATATTGTTAAAATATATAAACTTAATATAGAAAAGAAACATATTAAATAATTTATTACTCACATACGGAATATTTTAACCATATCGAACGTACCTGAAACACAAGAAAATATATCAGAAATATTATATGTTATTTATTTATAAACGTATATGGTTTATAAAAACCACGATTTATAAACAGTGTGTCTAAATAAATTGGCTACATATGGAAAACCTTTTCAATTTAAATTTTATAATATATA
>JARJDX010076060.1:0-13566 GCA_030264735.1 Gymnusa sp. GC000175
TTAATGCTTGGATCAAATATATTTGGCATAAATATTTGGATGTTGTTGTTGGATTCTGCCTGCATTTATATTATGCAAGATGAGTAAATTAACTCCAGGCTGACTATTAAAATGTATTGCAACGCATAATGTTCAGAGATTCCTTCTAAATAAAAGAAAAACTAGAAACTCGCGCTACCCCCGTGTGTTCATTAAAGGCTGCAATAAATTTGCAATTAGGATAAAATAAACTACCAATAAAAACAATTTAAGTTTACCTTTCATTCCCGGCCAATTTAATTGGAAAACAATGGATAGAGTTTCAACAATATAAAAAATTGTTTTTAAAATCACGTCAATGCAAAACACAAAATATAAATAATCCAATATAGAAAATACAAAAAAATAACAACTAAACGTGCATAAAATATATTTTAAAATATAATAAAATTACATCAGTCATTATCAACATCAATTTCTTGATCATCTGTAACAGCTTCGTACAGACTTTGGAATATTTCGGACTCTGTTCTAGGATCTTGCTCATCCAAAATGCTTTCTTTTTCTTCAAAATCCACTGGAATTTCATCTTCTCTATTTGCTTTGGTATTTTCATGTCTGGCTTTATGCGTTAAAGTATTTTGAAGTTCTAAATTCTTTACCCTATTCATGCCGTTCAACACAATATCTTTCCAATTAAATTTATAAATAAAAGGATTTTCTTCTATAAACAGATCGGATTCTTCTTTGATCTCGTCATAGGCATTGAAATAGTTTTGCTTGATTTCATGCAATTCTTCCTCAGTTACGACATCTTCGTCGGTTTCTTTCGCGGCTTTGCTCTCGACCAAATCGGGAAACAGCATGGCGATGGTTTCATTGAAAATTTCTTGAGATTTTTGTAAACGTTGTTTTTGTCTATGCTTTTTTCGTTCTTCTTCGACTTCGATTTTCTTTAAAGGGGCTTGTTGTTTAATTAAGGTTTCCCTGTCAAGGCGTTTTTTTGATAAGAGCACATTTCCCATGCGATCTTGTTCTTTTACGATCCATTGTTCATGAGCCCATTCTTCGTAATGTCCAGGTGGAGGTCTTAATTTCGCCGCAGCTTTTTTTGCTGCTTCTGCAGCTTCGAAAGCTTTTTGTTCCTCTTCTTTTAGTTTTGCCTCGGCTTCTTCCTCCTTTTTTCTTTTCTCTTCTGCAATTGCCTCTTCTTTTTGTTGTTTAATCCATGAAGCATGTTTATCTGTCCATGCTTCTTGCCACAATTCAAATTCTATTTTTCTTTGTGCGTTATTTTCAGCCATGTTTTTAAACATTTCGAGCTCAGCTTTTTTATTAATAGCCGTGCTTGAGACGTAAACCAATCTAAAAGAACCTTTATTGTCAGCTAAACCAATAACATTTTTTTCAAGTTTTCTAGGATGTGGTAGACCTTCAATTATTCCTTTGCCAGAGTAGGGCATGCTTTGATGAAACAAATCACTACGTGAATCCAGATTCCAAAGTTCCCTGTTGCCATTTGATAAATTTAAACGCACACCGCTAGGTTTGTAAATGCTCCAATGGCCATGAGTATATCTATGTTTTGATCGTCTCCACATTATAGGTTTTCCTTTAAGGGAATCCTTCCAGATGGCAAAGACCTTACCTCCAACACTTAAGCAGATATCTTCTAATTCCGGGTGATTTTCAATACAGGAGATTGGACCATCGTGATATCTTGCAAAGGAATTTAATTTTCCCGGCTCTTGACTTACCACTTCTCCAGATAAATATTCATAACCTTCCCAAGTACCCTGCAAAAAATCCCCTAAATATGACCCAGCAGTAAATTCTTGTTCAGGAGGAACATGCGGAGGTTTCAAAATTGGTTTATATATGATCCTATCAGCTATATTAAAAGTTCTGTTGACTACTGGAAAAGCTTCTTCGTAGTTCATATTAGAGGGTGGCATTTTAACAAACGCAAGGGGGCAATTTGTATTGGATTTGGGTAGGACAATGTTAATTTGATAATGCGGACGAAGTTTTCTGTGCAAGATTCTATATGGAGATACGTCCATTGTTAAAGCACTCGGTCGTTTAGCAAGACGGCGTGATTTGCGTTGAGGTTTATAATCGCCTGCAACTAAAACTGGTTTTTGCTTTAAATCCCAATATTTGATAGTACCATCAGCGCTGGAAGTTGCAAATTGTAGCGTTATTTCGTCCTTCGTATCTTGTTCAAAATGTCCAGTTTTTGTCATTTCGTAAAATGAGTTAATCCAAAATATCGACGAAACGTTACTGAGATGTGAGAACATTAATTCTGAAGTAGCGGTTGGTGGAACTATTGAAATGTTTTTTGTGTTTTTCATCCATTTCATTAACGAAAACATATAAAGGCGATATTTTTGTTGGGCTGGTGTTATGATTTCTTCTTCCTCAACTTTATTAAGTTTGTTCTTGATGTCCCAAAGGATAATTTGGCCATTGGCACAACCTCCAATTAATAAATTTTCATCGTGCGGACAAAAGGATAGAGAATGGACTTCGGAAATGGTTTCGAGGATTAATTTTGGAGATAGGCCATCGTTAAAAGACCAAATTAAAACCGGATTGTTACCATGCACTATTTCATGAATGTATTCAGCACCTGTACTTGCAGTTGTTTTGACCCAACGGGGTGAAATATTTGCATACGCCAAGGCAACCACACCAGTCCACATGGGATGCCAACAACCCGCTGAAATCATTTTATCCTTACATCTTTTAATATCCTTAAATGACATGTATTCCGTATTTAATCCTGTGATTTTGCCATACTTAACCTTATCGTTTTTTATAAGGTCCATATAGTCGTTGGTATAAAAATTAATATTACTATTAACATAGAAAATATCGCACATTTCATCCATATTATCTTCAGCGAATTCTTTAAAATCCGCCATGACCTCCTTTGAAATATGTTCCACAAAGTGGCAGTCATATTCATATTGAGTCCAAGCATTCGTGGGATATGGACAAAACGTTTGCGCTTCAGTTGTCCGTACAGTTGGAGCAACTTGGACCGAGTTATTAATCCTTCGCATATTAACATTTGATATAGCATAGCGTTGAGGCACAGTTAATTCAATATAACCATCCCTTGCATCTTCCACAAGGCGAAATTTGAATTGCGAATTTACATTAAGAATGGGATAAATTGTTTCAAACTCCACCTTATAAAATCCTCTGGTGGTTTTTAAAATATTTTCGTCTACTTCTTCCTCACTTCCGAGAGTTTTCCACGGGTGCACGACTTTATTTATAGTGTTATTTAGGCGTGCTTGTTGAAACTCTTCAAGTTTTTTTATGATTTCTGTAACGCCTTCAACTGCTTCGGGAGTTAGGCAGAAATAAAATTCATCATATTCTCTAGATTCATCAGGGATATATCCTATAAACATTTCATCACTTGGGTAAGCTACGATTTCATCTTTATACGGAACGAAGGGTTGGAAATCGGGTGATGGTTCTTCTGATTCGACTTGTTCTTGAATAAAATCTTTGGAGACATATTTCCAAGGGCTTTCAGCTGTTACGTTATCTCCAACGATGGCGTGGAGAATTTTTTGGACTTCATCATTAAGGATCACGTGAACTACTCCTGGTATTTCATAATTTGCCACATATTCCTTCTTGTGGTGATGACGGTGGTGATGATGCTTCCTTTTCTTTTTGCGGCTCTTCTTTCTCTCGTGTTCTACTTCATGCGTGTCATGCGATTCTTCATCGGCCATTAATTAATAAAGCAGTTATAATTTTTGACAGATTTGTCAAATATTTTAACACATTTCAATATTTTTCTAAACGTTATGGTTACGTTAAACTATTGCAATAAAAACTTATTGATCAAACACAAACATACAGTCAGGGTGTGAAAAATTCATGTCTGTAGAGTTTATTTATAATTATATCCGCGTTTATTTGATAAATTTTCTTTCGCCACACCAATAATGAAAAAAGCGTTAACATTTAGATGTTTACAGTAGACACTTTCAGGGATGTAAACGTAATTGATTTAACTTTATCTTGAGGCTAAGAAAAGAGGTTCTTATTTATGTTTACTCCCTTGACAAAAATAAGAATGTGGGGAATATAATGAGCTCAATTTGTTTTAATAGCTCCTTTTTAGATGGTGCCCTTGCGAATAAGTATATTTTACACATAGTTTATTTCTTTCAATGTATTTTTAGTACTGTTAGAGCTAAAAAAAATTCATATTCTTGCAGCTGAGCTTTAAATAATCAAGTACGCTTTGAAAAACGCAAATTAAAATTTTTAATTTAAAATTTATTATTAAGACTAAAAAATTACATTTAATAAATTACAAATTACATTTATTTTTTTTAATTTAAAACGATTTTTTATTAAAATATTTAAAGGAGGTTTATGATTAAAAATTTTCAAATAAAACAGTTTAGTATAGATCCATAAAAATAGTATACAACAAGGGTGTATAAAGGTTTAAATCCCTTTGCTCTTTCCTCTTTAAGTAATGATAAATATTTTATGATTTATTTATTATTTACACCTTTACACCATCCAAGCAACTCTGCTGACCCTTTCGCTATTTGCTGTGGTCGGTATGGAAAACCCACCGATACCACCGACGACGCTGACACCAATACCAGCGCCGTGGGTATCAGCAGGTGGTCCGGGTCAGTCAGGATCAAATTTGCAATCAATTCTTAATAGCATCGCCACCACTGAAAGTGTAATAATTGCTAGACACAATTCTACTGAGGCGAGTATTATTAGGTCGTTCGTGTCGGTGTAAGTCTCCTGATATTTGTTGAAATCAAGCGATGTTAAAGTTCTCGTCGACTGCACGACCAGAGCGGTTAGAAATGAACAGGCCATTCCCCAGAGGATCGATAATGGCACAGCAATCTTCACCGAAGGCCCGAGGAACCGAAGTGATGAACCGGGCATACAAGTTGACGTGCGATATCCGCTGAACCCTCGAGTTGTATGGATACTTGCCGCTGTAAATAAACGTTGTAAGATTATCAAATAAAATATAACAAGTTTTTCGTTTATTTCGTCCAATAAATATAGATAAAATTCGATGGCATTTATTTTTATGAAATAAAGCGTTTATTTCAAGAAAGGAAAATGTCAAAGGATGTAGGAGGTGACCTTTAGGTCTAAATGCAATAGAACAGAATAAATATATTTGGTTTGTATCTGAGAGTTTTGCTGTTACATTATTGTTAAATAACACTTTTACTAATGCATAACGCAAAAGACCTTGTTTCTAGCGTAAATTCCTTTTTTAGTTGAAGCTAAATCCGTAGCAAAAAATTGTGCAGATGAAATATGTGAATCTGTGATTTATTCGCTAATAGTGTGCACTCGCTATGGAAATAACGATGTATGGATACTTGACATGCTGAATTACAACCTGCAGTTTGGAATAGAGCCATCCAACAAAGTGCTGCGCTTTTTTAAGCAGGACGTGATAGAATTTACGATGAGTAGTGTATAATCTGAATAATACTGAAACAGAATACATTATTTAAAATTTTAGTCTGAATTTTTTTCAGCTTTAAAATTAAACAATTATGATAAAACAAATTTAAATAACCCTTTAGTTTGGAAGATTTTTTGTTACTAGCTTAATAATTTAAAAGTTAATTAAATGAACGAATAATATATGTACATATTAGCAAAGTCAAAAGTGTTTGCACAAAGTGTTATTCTCCTAAATTACCACAATTTTTTGCTCTTTTCTGTTTTAAAGTATCCTAAAGCTACGGATTTAAATGAAATTTACAGATTTTTCATTAAAACACCATGTGTTCTGGTTTGGTATTATTAATTGAGGCTCTTAATATCCCCAAGGCCTTTTGTCTCCGCTGAATTTAATCTCCACTCTAGTCCAGAATGTCAAATTCCAAACAGGGTCACTGTTGAGAGCTGTAGTCTAGCCTAGTCTACCTTTAAAAGCAACGTGTAATTAAAATATTAACGTATAAAAAAAATATTTATATATACCTAAAAGGATATTTTTAAACTATAGGTAACAAGGATTTTTATAAATAATTTTTTTTAAAGAAATTTTTAATTTAAATTTGCAGAATAATATTTACACACAAAGTTTTGAATTGAAATTATGTTTACGTAATAACCGGAAGTATTTAGGTAAAGGTTAATTAATTAAATGTTTGTTTTGTTTCCAAAACGAACATTTAAACATAAAACGTGGAAACTTAATTAGGTTAAATGAATATTTTTTTTAATAGTAATATGTACCCTTTTTGCACTTAAAGTTTGTATTAAAACAAATTTAAATGCAATTTTATACGGTCTTTAATTTTATATAAAAATATCATCGTTAACTTTAAGAGGAATCGCCTACAAGTGCACTTAAGAAAGTTGTGTACGTTGCTAAAAATTTTGCTTATCGGAAAAAAAGCTTTATCAACTCCATAGTGCATTTTATAAGAAGAATATTAAAAAATAGCAAATTATATTACATAATGATAAGAGCTCTTTAAGATTTTTTTACAACTAAGAATACCTTAGCAGATTACATCAATGTTAATGAAGCTTGGACCATTTTCCAGAATAGCAATAAGTAAAAAATGACATAAACAAAGCAGTCATCACCATCATCATAATCATTTAGCGCTACAACCCTGGGTAGGTCTTCGCAGACTTCAGACAGCACGGTCGTTCATTAGTCTGTGGTCAAAAGGGATATTCATCTTCAGCAGGTCTGACTTGATGTTATCCAAAAAAGACTCGGACATTGAAAAAAGAAGAGGTTTGTTCGCTGCAATCATTGACCTTTAATGTCAATTTTATCACAAAACCAACACATTGGCTTGTTGACTTCAACAAAAGACTTAATCTTTCAAATTTTTTCATAAGTAAGCATACCTCAGTAAGCTACATCAATGCTGATTCTTCCTATGCTCGGATAATTTCCCTGGAGTAATAACAATAAGTAAAAGATGACATAAACAGAGAAGTAATGCTCCAATAGAAAACATACAAACCGCGAATTATTTAGCTCAAACTTGGTCTAGTCTAGAGGCACTTAAAGTCTTCTTGCTTTTATTCATACGTCCCTAATAGACAAGTTGCCTGTTTTACCCAAAAGTGATCTAGTAGCAAAAAAGGAGAGGTAGAAAAAAGGCAAGCAAACAGAAAACCAAGTGATAAAAACATACTAAATAAACTGACACGGCAGATTAAGTTTACAATCCAAAAATGCAAATAATCATTACTTAAGTTGCTTCAAGGTTTGACGAATGATACGGCTTAGTACTTCCTCCGAAAGACCACCAAGTTAATGAAAAGACCGATTATCCAGATGTTTCCGATTTGGAAGAATAGATGATAAAAGAGAAGCAATCAGAAAAAGGTCGACCAATTTTCGAACACTTTAAATATACGTTGAAAGACGGCCAGGTGTCATCTGTAAAAGATCAAGAAGATCCATTGTCCTAGATATACTGAAAGAAGTAAAGAGAGAAATAAAAAGCTTTAGTACCAAAAAGATTTCTAGATTTGGTCAAAAAAAAAAACGCAAAATGGTCAAGCATTTGACCATGTCTGGTCAGATATTTACCAAACTTACAACCTTGATCAACGCAGTCTCCCTCGACAGTAAAAGTGCGTGGAAATGGCGATGTTATTTAAACTCTAAAAGGACTCTAACGAAGTATAAAGTAATAGACCTATATTTTGCTACCGGTGATATTGAAGAATTTTGAAGTAGACACTCCATCCTGGTTTAAGTGCACTGTTTTACAATTGTTACTAAGCAAAAACTACAGCTTTAGAATTTCTCGACAAGGCGCTAGCGTTCGACAAAAAGATTTATTATACAAACTGTATCAGCTGTTGCATGGTAAATTCAGTCAGCTGTTCGCATCATATCACACTGATATCTGCTTCCGCGTACAGCAGAAAAAAGTAAATTTAAAATTATAACTGAATAAAGCAGGTCCATCACAAGGGAACGAGGCCCGGTGCTGTTCTTGCTATACACCAGTAATATATCAAAAATAGATAAAACTAAACTTTTCCAACGATAGAACTGGCAGTTTACAGTAACATTGAAGCTACTAACAAACTACAAAAGGCGTTAGACACCACTTATTATATGTGGATGGACTAATTACAGACTAAAAACAGAAAAACACAGAAAATCACTGAGGTAATTAACAACAACGTCATACCATATACATACAGTAACACAGTTACATACTTAGGAATTACTCTTGACGCAAAGCTTCGTTGTACGAAATTTATCACAAGAAAAATGGTGAAGCTAGTTTTCAAGTGAGAAAACTATACTAGCTCATCGAAGTAACCATCACACTCCATTTTCAACAAAATACTGATGTGTAACCAACTTTAAAGTATGTGTTGATCTATACCAGGGGTGGGCAAACTGTTTCCTCTGAGAGCCACATAAACATCTGTAAAGCCTTTGGGGGGCTGCAATATGTGATAAAATTGCGCAAATTTGAGCACAGTGGTAGTTAGTTTGGTAAAATTCATTTATATTTTGATAAAAATCATACAATTTTAATTAAAATTATAATATTTGTATACAAAATCAACAAAATTTTAACGAAACACGCTGAAATTAACCAAAATTATCACACTCTTAATAAAAATCGTCTCAATTCTACCGATAATTATACTTAAATTTGAGCTCCATTCCAGGCAGTTTGCTGATTGCAATAAATATTATTATTTAATGAAAATCAATTAAAATCAATATTTTATTTAAAATTCTTAAGTTTATTTAAAAACGTTTGATTTTGATCAAAATTATTGCAACTTTAATCAAAATAATTCAATTTCTAAGCAATTATTACAGTTTTAATCAATAACATTTTAATTTTAATGAAAGTCGTTTAATTTTGACCAAACTTTACTATCCAAAATATAACCATATTGCAATTTTGTCAAAAACCAACTATATTTTCTCGAAATACACTGATATTTCACCAAAATGTAGGTAATATTAATACAAATTGCAATGTTATTGTCAAATAATAAATGATTTCATGTAAAAATATGATGACTTTGGTCCCACTTGAAAGATTTTCGTAAATATTTAATGACATTGGTTGATATTGCAATGATTTTCATCAAATTGAAGCGATTTGTGTCAATATTTAGATGATTTTGTGTAAAAATATATTGATTTTGCTCAAAAAAGCAAAAAAAACTTATCATTTAAATTTTGTCAAAAATCGTAATGCAATTAAAAGATTTGTCCAAAACCACGAGGAGAGGTTCTTAAACCATTCAAAAACCGAAACCATAAAAGTTTTAGGCAACATATATAATCTGAGGTCACTTAAACTCAAAATCATTTAAGTAAATGCTATGAAAAAAGTGTAAATGCAGATTAAAGATGTGATTGAAAAAAGCATATATCAAACCAGCATACAACCAATAGTTGGACAATTATTGAGCAAAAACAGTAATTTATTGAGAAACATACAAAAAGCTAATTAGTTAACATGTGTTGTGTATTTTCATAATATTTTTTTAAAAATTAGTTCCCCAAGTTAAAGGTTCCCTTGCATATACTACCCTATTTAAACCCCAAGGTTTTTGTATTGTTAAATTCAACGGTAGCGGAGACACGGAGAAAATGTAGCGAACGTATTGTCGAACACTGTACGGTTAGCTGGAAAACTTCTTATCTTTCTCGAAGAAACGGCCCTAAAGTTTTCTTTGTATTTTTTTGGCTTAATATAATTAAAATTGAAATACTAGGAAGCTAAAGAAAAATAGTAAATACTCCTTGTACAAAATCTCATCAAAAACTATAAAAAATATACATTTTTTTGTGAATATAAAATTTTTCAAAGGCAGGTCTCAGAATACCGAATACTAATGCATTGAAATTTAGGGAATACGATAAAAAAAAAACATCATGACACATTGACGGTAAAAAAACTTTCTTGAAAATTGGTATGTAAATAAATATTTAAATATAATAAAAGGTAAAGTTTTCGTATTTCTCCAAGACCTCAATCCGTGATATTAGATCAGAAGTAATAATATTTAGGAGTGGTTGTTGGGCTTTGTCTACTTAGCCGGGTTCAAACCCTGAAACCAGCATTGGCGTTTTACGATCACTTCTCCCTCGGACGAAACGTCCAGAAAAACTTACAATTTAGTGCTTCAGAAAGCAAATGAAAGAGTAGCTCCCTTGTTCTTATGTAATAGCAGACAAAATGTGCAACACGGAAGTTGCATACATTCCGTAACAAGTATTATAGTTGTCGCATAAAGGGTAATCTATAAACATTTTTATCATAAAATTGAATAATAATAATAATAATAATAATATTAATAATAATAATAATAATAATAATAAAAATGAATAAAGGAGATATTCTTAAAGCAAAACTCACTAAAATACTTATTGAGATTTAATCATTAACAATTTAATTCCATTTCTTGAAGGTAATAAATATTCCAGTGCACGAAATCAATTAACTGCGATAAAATTCAATTACGCTAATTAAACTTTTAATTCAATTATTTTTTTTACTATTCCTCACTCAGCGTAATTTAAAAAAAAAGTTGAACATAAGAAAGCGATTCGAAGAAAGAAGCGCGAGAAGAATTGTCGGTCAATTTAACTTGTCCCTTCTCTCATAATGATGAAGGAAATTAATTACTACATTTTTATTAGTACAGGATACATTTTCCTAAACTCTAATTTAATTGAGGCTCAAATTAACGTACGGAGAATTATTTAACATACCCTGAATGTATTAGGAGTAACAGGATTAGGATTAGAATTATTCGGGGCGTTAAATGCATGACGATAAAGGGGTAAAATTCAATAGTTTGTGACTTGCCATCCTTAATATTATTATTATACGTTTTTGAGAAATAATATATTGATAGCCTGTAAGTTTCTGAAATGTTGCTTTAATAGTGTATCTATAATTTGCCTTGATGTTTTAGTTTTTTATTACGTAATTTAGAGTAACTGTAGTAGATTATTATAAGCGTCTAAAGCTTGATGATAACGGGGTGGATTATTAATAGTTTGTGACTTGTACTCCTTAATATTATCTTTATAACAATGCTTTGTTTATAAATACAGAATAATATTTTGTAAGCTTGTAAGTTTCAACTGAAATGTTTATCTATAATAGATTTTGTTTACTGGCTTTCAACTTCATAAACATAAATAAGCTTGAGGGAAAGTGAAATTTATATGTTTACAATACCTAAACATCCAAATATTTTTTTGATATATATTAAATTTTTGGGTTTTATTAATTTTTTTCATTTCAAAAAGAAAAAAACATTAGCAATCAATTCATAAAATGCAATGAGTTTTTGATTAATTTTAAGAAATTTACTTTAAATTCAATTAAAAAAAAATTCTAACAGAAGTTAAGTAAAAATGAAATGGGTCCTGGTCTTTTTTTACTATCAGTTCCCCATGCTTATTGTCAAGCTTTTTTATTTACTTCAAATCTACAATCTGTCGCAAAATCAGACAATAAATTATATTCTCCAGCGAATTGTCTAGTAAGTTTAGTGCCAGGTCCAGGTAGTTTGGATGCAGATTAAGTCTCTGGTGGTAATTCTAGTTATATCTTCTTATTTCCTCTTTAACAATTATACCAATGTCGTTGTGGAAATAGTCGTTTACCACAACTAAATCCTAACAAGTAATTTTAACGATCGTATATTTCTTTAATAAACTTTTGAATGAAAAGTGTTAAAAGTTGATAAAAATTTATCTATTAACTTAAAACGTTTGAAATAAAGTAGAAAATTTCCTGACTAACTTACTTATTAAGGTATATCCAGTAGCTTCTAATAATAATTTTAAAGAAAGTAAATGTAATAATTCATTGGTTTTGCTGGAGTATTGATCAACATTTCCATGAAAAATACTCGCATTTGTCAAAAGTGGAACTGGATGTGATCGAAATAAAATGATGGCTTATTCCTCCCCAAGTTAAGGTAATAATTTTAAAATCGAATTTGCAGCGACGAGAAAAACTGTCTGTGTGCGAGGAATGGAAAATTTTGAATATATACGACTTATAAATATGCATCTAAAATGCCAATGACGGTCTCTCGTCGCGGGATAAACATGACTGTTAGCACTTCAACCACAATTCTAATTCATTAATGAGAGTACATATACATTACTATGACTATTCTGAGTAAATTCATTTAAAACTACTAACAAACACGTTAAGAAGGAAAACTTGAGAGACATTATCCAAAGGGATTTCTTTGTTTTAAAACTTTGTTTGGAAAATGTTTTTTGTTACAGCAACTGATTAATGATGAAATAATTCATGGATTAAGGAAACAAATCTACGTTTATGCAAAAAATTTCCAACTTGATTTGGATGCAATAATTATTTAATTTAAATAAAAAATTATTGAACAGCAAAAAGAATTTTAGCCAATTCATTGTAGCACACAAACATTACATTTTTTGCAAGGAAAAGATTCTAAATTTGCAGAGGAGAAATGTCAACAAACACAATGCACTTGTACAATGGAACTGGCTTTATTAATAACTAGCTGCAGTCGTTGTTAATGCTCACATCCTTGAAGAGATAACGTGACAATACATAGCTTATGTTACTTCTACAAGACGCACACGTGAATGCCATGATAAAAATCGGTTTATTGATCTTCAAGTTTACTCTGGAGGATTAAGCAAACAACTAAAACAGCAAGAGACGTGAAAAAATAAGGAATTTTATTAGAATAAAAAAAATTGCCATCACAAACCTAGTTGAATCTTAATTTTTCGTTGTTGAAAATTTTAAGTTAGTTACTTTGATGACGAGGTCCTTTTGACATTTTATCAGAGTTGGTTTCTTTCTCAAGAACACTTTATCTCGACCTTTTTTTCTTGGCTAACCCTTTAGCAAGTTATCTTTTTCTCAAATACCCCTAAAATTATGGTATGCAGAATAAAAAATATCAAATAAAGAATGTGGAGAACAATAAAATAAAATTGATAAGGAATAAACACAAAAAAACTTCCATAACTCGAACCTTAAAAGTCAAATTTTTCTATATCTCAATTTGTTTTTGTAAATTTCGCATCAAAATCTCATTTTATAGTTATTTCTGTAGCTCAAATATTCTGTATCTCGAATATTTTTTTTTGATGATGATACGACTTAGGGCTGTAATTGTCGTTGGAAAATAAAATGGCGAAATTTTATTCGAAAAAATATAACTTTTTTTAATTTTTAAATAGAATGTTTAGTAAATTAAATAAAAAAAAATGTAAAATGGAAGTTTGGGCGTTTCTCAAGATGCTGCTTCGCCCGGGCGTACTTCCGGTTGAGAGCCACTGCTCTAAATTGTCGCCTACGTTTTTTTAAAGTGACAGTAACTTAAATCGCAATGACAAATGGATGCCGAGTGCCCGGAAAAAAATTAATTTTATGATTCCTAGGTTTTTATATTTTAATTTTTTTGTTAAATGGTGATGATTATGATTCAGAAAAAGAGATTTATGACCATTTTTAAGATATCTGCTAAACAATATTTTTCAGTTGATTATTGCTTATGGCA
>JARJDX010076082.1:0-30461 GCA_030264735.1 Gymnusa sp. GC000175
AACAATTTTCTAAATATTTCCTAAAAAAATGAACCGATTTTAAATTTCTTTGAAGTACGATAAAAGCAGACAAATCTTCTACAAAATAAGAGCAATTTCGGTAATATGTACCAATTTCGAATAATTTTTTTAATCCAAATAGCAAACGATTTAATATTTTTCATTTTCTTTGAAACAATTTAACAAATTTATAGATGGGATATTAAAAAACATTTATTCGGTTATACAATGCACCGGTTGGCAATTGTTTCGAACAAATATTAAGAAAAATATGGTCTTTTTAGTGAAACGACTTTAGGATTTAAAATGGCCCTACAATTTTTTAAATATTTCCCAAACAAATCAATCAATTTTAATTTTCATTAAAGAAAGTTAAAAACAAACAAATCTTCTATGAAACAAGACATGGAGTAAAAATTTCGGCAATGTTCCATTTCGAACAAAACTCTTTAAAAAATTGAAAATACAAGTTTTGTTTTTACGTTCATTACAAAAAAAATATATTTAAAGGCTGAAAAAAATAAATAAATTTAAATGTTGAAAATTTGAAATGTCATGCATTTGAAGCAGAATTTAATGCTCTTTACGATACCAAAACTATATATAAAATAATAATAAAATTGCCAGCGGAATTTAAAAAATTCACACAAATTGCTGACTTACCACATATTACTTACTTTAACGAGTAGAACGAAGTTCAATTTGCATTTAAACATATTTGTAAAAAATGCAACAATAGTATAATATATTTATTAATTTTTTTTAAGTTTTAAATTCCTCATTATTCAATAATAATAATAATAATAATAATATATTGTAAATATAACTCTTAATATTTTTATAACAGTTCATGAAGAAGTGTTACAATTTGGCTGTTTAGGCCCTGTTTGTGCTTTCTTCGATCAATCACAGAATAATGTTTAAGTAAAATGTGTCTATAATAAGTTGCTATAAATAAATAATACTCGAGACAAAATTGAACCAATGCGCGCGCGCGCGCTGTCCGTTGGTGTTTTGTAAATATATTCTCACTTAATGGTCACTAATTGCTATTTTGATTTTTCTTTTTCGTTGCTGACGTAGTTAAAATGCAAAGGTTATTCGCCCTCACAATCACGATTTAAAGACAAGCTTGATGAAGTGTAAGTTGGCACACACTATAAATAAAATGATTTAAAGTCATTTCAAACTGAATTATTTATTCCATATTTACTGAGCTTACGTCTGACACGTTGACTCTTTTGGACACCAGAGTTTGCTCGGGGTACACCCAAGGTTTATGATGCGGATTTAGTTGCATCAATTTCCACTTATCATACCCTTCTGCTGCCTTTTCCAACTTTTTAACAACTTTGGGCGCGAATTTTTGCGTGAGCTTGTTAATTAACCAAGGAGGAAGCTTTCCTTTAGGATCGGTTTGCGTTATGTAGCCCAAAAACGATCCGCGGGCATGCGGCCTCACCACGAACCCAGTCAGAAGGGAAAACGCTCTAAAAATTATATTTACGTTTTTTCACGCATAATTCGTTTTGCGTACAAACCTTATGTAGCCTTTTTTTGGAGGATAACTGTTATGATCCACGGAATGGTTGAAGATAAGCTTTTCATCGCCAAAATCCAACCAGGAGCGCTGCAAAACGAAATCCCGGTTTTTCACCGGCGCAGGACAAGAGACTGTAAACACTTATTAATTTCACAAGGAAGAAAAATATGTGCTCAAACTCACGTGCGTAATAACCAATGTCGTTGTTGGGGTTTAAATACCCTATCTCCACAGAAGCCACCATGTGCTCGTCCCATTCCTTTCTATACTCAGGATCGTGGAGAACATCGAAGAGCGTATTTGGGCTTACATTTGAAAACACTGTGTGCACTTTTACCATTTTAAAATTACTGTTTTGTGTTAATTTTGTCCATACCTAGGTATAAAACAAATAAAAAAAACTGTATGGTATCTCTTTGCATTTAAATGGTTGTCAAAAATTTTTTGCTTGTTAAAATGGCACAGAAAAAGGTGCAAAATTTATTGCTTAATAACATGGTAAAATTGCAAAATGTTCCAATGTTTGCTAAAGTCGCTAAATTTTGTTCTGTGCAGGAAGAAAAACCAAAATACTAATAATTGTTAAAGTTTAAATGATTTTAAATGATTTAAAAAAAATATGAACGCGTCAAAATGGCTCAAAATTTTGGAAAATGTTCAAAATTTATTCCTTAATAACATAGTAAAATTGCAAAAATTTTAACATACCAGATTTCAAAGTTGCAATAAAAAATTTTTTTTTTTCAAAGAAAAAAAATTTGAATTTGAATTTGAATTACTATAATTTTTAAAATATTGTTACAATTATCATGAAACACAGATCAACTAAAAAAAATGAAATTTTGTATTAAATGATGCCAGAAAAAATAATTAAGCGGCAATTTAAAGTTACGGCGTCCTAAAGTGAAAAAAATTTCTTGTACAGTAATTTTTTTTTGCATTTTTATAGTAAATTTATTAGTTTATCTATGAAATTTTTTTTCGTGAAAATTGGACAAATGTTTAATGGAAAATTGCGCAAATTGATAAATTAAAAAAAATATATATGTCTCACTTTGACAGCGTGCAGCTCTTATTTGTTTTTATGCACAATAATTTTTATCGAATTTTAATAGTAAATTTAATTGTCTATCCGGTGAAATTTGTTTTGTGAAAATTGGAGAAAAATTAAAAAAGTTGTGAACGTTTAGATGGAAAATTGCACAAATTTTAATAAATTATTTAATAAATAATTTTTCATTTTGACAGTCAAGCAGCTTTCATTTGTTTTCATGCACAGTCATTGATTCTTGTGTTGTATAGAAAATTTAATTGTCTATGCGGGAAAATTTGTTTTGTGAAAATTGAACAAAAATTGAAAAAGTTGTAAATTTTAAATGAAAAATTGCGCACATTTTG
Source organism: Gymnusa sp. GC000175 (assembly GCA_030264735.1). Taxonomy (NCBI): domain Eukaryota; kingdom Metazoa; phylum Arthropoda; class Insecta; order Coleoptera; family Staphylinidae; genus Gymnusa; species Gymnusa sp. GC000175. Next base: position 2,942 of record JARJDX010076082.1, read on the forward strand.
ATTAATTAAAAAAATAATGTTTTAATTTGACAGTAGGTAGATCTCGTTTGTTTAATTGTTTGGTAACTGCTGAAAAATGTTTGAGAAACGCAGTTTGATATCGATTATGTCGCGTGTACCTAACCAATTATGTGGGTGAGACGCCTGCGCGCTATACAAGTCATCGCCGTGCGTCCTCCAAAATCGCTGTTATTTATTTATACGATTAACAAAATAATTTAAGAAAACAGCTGATTGGTACAAACCTTTGTGTTTTCACCTTTATCATATTCCAATTTCCAATTTGTATTGTCATCCACTAATTTTTTCAAGAGATAAAAATCGCTGTCTTCCGCTATCTTTACCTGCCTCTCCATGTCCTAAAATGTTGTTCAATTAACAAACAAACAAACAATTACGTAATCTTTATGTTCAACGTTTTGGATTAATTAAAAAAGCGCAAGTTAACTCACATATTTTTGCGATTACTCCCTAACAAAAAAAATGGCTCATATCTGCACTTACTCTTACGTTCAGCGCGCGCTATCTCTATCTAAAATATATTGATAAGAGTGAACGAGGCCGAATGTACTAACCGTGATGTTCAGTGGCGAAAGCGAGGCTTGACGGTGCGTCGAATTTCCTGTGGATGAGGAATGATATACTAAAATTTTTGTTGACAGGTGCTGCGGGAAGTGACAGGGACGTCATGGATGTTGTGAGCGAAAAACTTCAAAACAAAATTACCGAATGGCTGGAATGGGATCGGAACGAAAACACCAAAAATGAAATCAGGAAACTTTTAAATGATGGAAAGGTTGATGAGTTGGAAAAGGTTTTGTTACACAGGATGGTTTTTGGAACTGCGGGATTGCGCGGAAGGATGGCTGCAGGATATGCGTGCATGAACGATTTGGTCATAGTGCAAACCGCGCAAGGTTTACTCATATATTTACAAAAAACACACCAGAGCCTACTTGAAGAAAACGGGATCGTCTTGGGATATGATGGAAGATATAATAGTAAAAGGTGAGAAATTATTTTATTGAATTAAAAAAATTAATTTTTGCAATTTTTGACCAGTGGTGGAGTTTTGGTTCGCAACATTCAAGATTCGATCCCCGCACACTGGGTTGCCATTTGTCATAGAAAAAAAAAAATAATAAAAGCGGAACAACTCTCTAAAATAACACTTAAACGTAGATTTATGTTTAGAATCGGTACATAAAAACTGTTGCAATAAAACGCAAATAAAATTGCCACAATTTTATGTTTAATTACTCAATTTCTAATCTTTATTTCAATAACAACTTACAACTTCCTAATCGCTTTTATGTAACGCTTTTAATTCATTGGCACAATTTTGATTTAATTTGAGTAGTTTTTTTACCTTTTTTGACCTCTATTACCTTCTTTTGTTTACAGATTTGCAGAGCTAACAGCCACTGTATTTTTAAACGCCGGAATTCGCGTACATTTGTTTGGTGATTTGGTCCCCACACCTTTCGTGCCATTTACTGTCACCAAATATCGATGTGCAGCAGGAGTTATGGTCACTGCATCTCATAATCCGAAGGAAGATAATGGCTATAAGGTGAATTTTAATAATTTTGACAGTTATTATTAATTTTGCAAGTTTTCGATCAAATTTTGGCAATTTTTAATAAAAAAAACACATTAATTTTGAAATTTGTTATAAAACTGTCGATTTTAATTGGTTTCGGTTAATTTTGTATGATTTTTGATGGTTTCGACCAGTTTCGGCACATGTAGGCCAATTATTAATAGTTGGAAAAATTAGCCGTGTCTACTAGAGTTTTGTCAGGGACTGTTATCATCCTCAGGCATTTCATCTTGCATACCAGGGACTCCGCGAGGAGGCTCCTTCCTTGTCCCCAGTTTAGAATTACATTTTTAAAAACAATGTTGTTCAACACAAATATAAAATGGTAATAACGTTTGTTATTTGTTTAATGGATTACGAATTAATAACAAATATAGTTCGATTGAGTAGCCGCGTTTATAAAAGTGTTGGCGTAAGGAAAGCACCGGAGGAGACTGTCTGGTATAGTTGTGTACAGAACAGCAGCTTATACTTTAACACCTTCTTTAAGCAATGATTTGACCATTTGATATTAGACCATTTTGGGCAATTTTAAACAGTTTATGCACAACTTTGATAAATCTTGAACTGGTTTTAAAAAATTTCACACAATATTAGACAGTTTTGAACAATTTTTAACATAAATAAATAATTTTGGACATTTTTGAAAAATTTTAAATAATTCTGTATGACTATGATCAATTTTGGTTCATTTTTAATAATTTTTGACGAATTTCACACATTTTTGATTAATTTTGAAAGAATTTTTTTTGCGTAATTTTTTATTAATGTATGGACCCGTTTTTGAGCAAACTCTTGCTTTTGTATGTAGACAGTCTACTTTCAGCCTACTACAACGGCTTTTAAGGTGACTTTCGAACCACCCGAGAGCAGAGATTTTTTAATATTTTTTTATTAATTTTGATAAATTTCACATAATTTTAGTTAAGCTAATTTCAACAAATTTCACACTAACCACAACTACTGAATAACTACAAATTTTAGGTTTACAATTGGAACGGTTGTCAAATCATCCCACCTGTGGATAAAAATATTCAAGAATGTATATCGGAAAACCTACAACCTTGGGAATCTTCATGGAATACATCAATCGTCGATAAACATCCCCTAAAAATTGACCCCCTAAAGGAAATCATTGCGAATTACCTAGAAATCATTGCCGAGAGCATCGATTCCGATTTTAAATCGCAAAATCTCGCCACGGATTTAAAATTCGCTTATACGGCTATGCACGGCGTTGGATATAACTATGTAGAAAAGGCTATGGACGTTGCCGGATTAAAAATTGTTCCAGTAATTGAGCAAATGCACCCCGATCCTGAATTTCCAACTGTAAAGTAGGTTATCATTGTTACAGGGGTATTTTAATTTTTGTTAAACTATGAAAAATACAACACCTAGAGCTCTATAGATAGATATATGGAAGTATGGATGGATGGATGAATGGATAGATAGATAGATAGATAGATGGCTCTTCACACGAGCCAGTGTCAGAACCCAAGTCTCCACATTACTCGGCTCTGCGTGCTAATCTCTACAGTACCAAGCACTTTGAATATTATTTGTACTGACAAAGCGACTATGGACATTCCATTTTGATTGACTATATAAGTCACAAATGACTTTCATTGCCGTCTGAGGAGTTCTTCAAAACTTTATGATGGGGTTAAACAAAAATAAAGCTACGAGATTGACACACATACGCTACAATTAACAAGGCAGACCTCGGTTGGTCGAAAGTTAATCACGGATAAAATTTTATCAAACTCAGTTACTAACTACATAAAAAATGTATTCTATTCAGTACTAGATAACTAGGGAAAGTCTACTAGTAGAGATTAGTGTCTACACCAGAATTGTGAAGACCTGGGTTCGAGTCCCGGTAGAGCGACTACCAATTCAAACAATTTAAACATTAAAATTAACAAACTAATCGTGAACAAAATGTAACAATTCTTTTTAAATCTAGATTTCCAAATCCTGAAGAGGGAAAGTCCAGTTTGGATCTATCCTTCAAAACGGCGGACATGAACGGATGCAACGTAATCTTAGCAAACGATCCCGACGCAGACAGATTGGCAATTGCGGAAAAGGACAGGTACGTATAACTCATTCGTGTTATATTCGTAATTTAAAACCCGAATGACAATTTTTAGGGATGGCGTTTGGAAAGTTTTCAACGGAAATGAAATTGGCGCGATGTTGGGTCTATGGCAACTTTATTGTTATGAAAAGAGCCACCCGGGTGAGCCCCTATCCGACGTGTACATGTTGGCCAGCACTGTTAGTTCAAAATTTTTGCGCACAGTGGCCAAAACCAGAGGATTCAATTTTGTCGAAACTCTTACTGGTTTTAAATGGATGGGAAATCACGCTTTCGATCTTATAAACGCCAACAAGAACGTGATTTTTGCGTACGAAGAAGCTATAGGGTTCATGTGTGGAAGTGCAGTTTTGGATAAAGATGGAGTTTCGGCAGCTGTACAATTATCCTCGTTGGCGGTACATTTGTACAAGCAGGGGATTTCGCTTCAGGAAAATTTGGAAAATATTTATCTCCAATATGGTCATCACGTTTCGAACAATTCATATTTTATATGTCACGAAGCACCAGTTATTGAGAACATATTCAAAAGGATAAGACATTTTAATGGAAGCAACAAGGTAAATTTATTCAATAATACCGTTATCTTTCCATTACGCGAGTAATTGGAAATTACCTTTACCTATAGGCGATTTAATCTAAGGGGAATCAATATAGATTTCCGGCTATATTTAAAATTTACCGCTAGAGCGCGTTGTTAACACGTTGCTAACAAGGCTATAAAAATCGAACCGATACAATGACCAGTCTCACTGCACCAACATTTTTTGACCACCCAAAACTACTGCTGAACACCAAGAACAACTTTGCTTTAACTCCTGCCTTGCCAGATAGGTGGATGTTAACTAACGATTTTACACTGCAGTGTAAGGCATCGTGCCTCAACGGTGCCCCCGTCTTCTTGGTATGCATTCCCGTAACAAAGTTAGTTAAATTAGGTTAGGTAATGCTAGGTTATGTAAAGTTATAGGTTAAGTAAGGTTATGTTAAATTATATATGGAATAAAATATGTACAAATCGTAAAGCATTTAATTTGTTTCAGTACCCGAAAGGAATTTTAAAAGGAAAATATTCGATTCGTAGCGTGAGGGATTTAACTACTGGTTTCGATAGCAGTACAGAAGATAAGAAATCAACGCTACCAACATCGAAGAATAGCCAAATGATTACTTTTGAATTTAATAATAATCTCGTCGCAACTTTACGAACCAGTGGTACTGAACCTAAGATTAAATACTACACGGAACTCTGCGCCTTGAATAACAAGTATAAATTGCTCGTTGAATTTTTTTACTTTGAATGAAAGTTTTTATTAATATGATTATTTATTGTCACCTTTTTTAAGGAGCAAAGAAGAAACCGAAACAATCCTAATGGAAATGGTCGAAGGAATTGTGACAGAATTCTTACAACCAGAAGAAAATAATCTTATTTACAGATCGGAATGAGTTACCTTCAGATCGTAACAAGTTTTTTCAAAAGTGGATGCTTCTAAATCAGATAAATTCTTTCCAAATCACAATAAATTATTTACAGAGCACAGTAAGTTATAAACAGGTCACGTATAATTATTAAGGTACGGATTAATAAACATTCCATTATAAATGTATTTAAACAAAATAATAAATTGAATATAGATACAAATTGCATTTTATTTCCTATTTTTTAAAATTTGCTCAATCAGTAGAAATTTTTGAATTTTACCAGACGTCGTTTTGGGAAAATCTTTAAATATAACAAGTTTGGAAGGGATTTTAAAATGCGCCAGTTTAGATTTGCAATAATTTTTTAGCACGTCCAAATCCAACGTTGTTTCAGGTTTTAATCGAATACAAGCACAAACTTCTTCTCCAAGTCTTTTATGTGGTAAGCCAATAACAAAACATTCAAGAACGTTTGGGTGCGTGCTGATGTAATCCTCAATTTCTTTAGGTGGAATATTTTCTCCACCTCTAATTATTAGGTCTTTCAATCTTCCAACAATTTTACCTGAACCGTCTTCATATAATATCACTTTATCACTGAAATGTAAGGAAATTAATTATAATCAACGCAAGAAAGGAAGAAAATGCGTACCCAGTTTTTAACCACTTATCCTTTCCTATTGTTTCTTTAGTTTTTTTTTCATCGCCCAAATATTCGTGCATGGTGCTGTAACCCCTTACGCAAAGCTCACCTGCCGTGCCTATAGGAAGTAAATTATCATTTTCGTCGACTATTTTAACTTCAAGATGTTCGGCAACGTATCCAACAGTGTTTTTCGCTCTTTCCTCACCAGAGTCGAGATAAGATTGGAAAATAATTGCAGTTGCTTCCGTCATTCCAAAGAAATTCTTGGTAAAATTTAAAATTATTATTAGGAATAATAATTAAATGAATGACATGCAAATGGAAAGAAGAGAATACGAAGAAAAACCACGATCATATATTAAGTGGAGAGGGGTAAGTGGAAACCGAAAAACAGATGGGTTTTTAAATATAAAAAATGGAAGGATAAGAGAAGAAAAAGAATGCCAAGAGCAAAACAGCTCAACTCCATGTGGATGACAAAGAAGGGGAAATGAGGGATAGAGATAGAGTACACTTCAGAGTGAATTGAGTGGCAACAAATAAGCGTTAAAAATAAGAGAAGTGGTGAAAAGCAAAATGGTTTAAAACGGGAAAGTAATCGAAGAGAAAACGAATTTGAAGAGAAAACATTAACAAAATGTAACTAACCACGACAGCATTAACCTTTAATACTTTATATAAATCTTCTACTAGTTTGGGAGAACTAGGCGCTCCTCCAGAACAAGCAATTTCTAGTTTAATCTCTTTATTTTGCTCCTTTTGTAGATTTATCAAATCCACAAACATTGTAGGTGTTCCGTATACAATGGAGCAACTGCAAATATAAAAAAGAAGAAAATGCTAAGAAAAGTTAAAATTTATTTTTGAAAATTTCAGCGTGTTAACTTGGCGGAAATTAAAAAAAAAACTTACAAAATATATGCCTTAATGAAATGCCAAATTTGCAAAATTTTCTAAAGTGTAATTAAGTCGTAGGAACTTGTTTTATCACGCAGAATTTATTTTTTGGGTTTTGTTAAAAAATTTACATAATGTTTAAAATTAATTTTTGGAAATTTCAGCCTGTTAACGTGGTTGAAATTTTTAAAAAAGATATATTCATTAATAAAATGCCAAAATTTTAAAATTTTCTAATGGTCGTTAAGTTGCAAGCATTTCTTTTATTACGCAGAACGTTTTTTTTACCAATTTAACCAAACTTTAACGATAATAAATGTCTTACTTTTCTTCTTCAATGGCTTTTAAAGAGTTTTGTGGGTTATAAGTGTCATCAGGAACCACCAATGTTGTACCATAATGAAAAGCAGCTAATAATCCTGCAGTTGTTCCAAACGTATGAAAAAATGGAACTTGTACGCAAATTTTATGATGTTTTGAATCCAGACGAAGTCTACTTGCAACTTGGTAGGTGTTATTAATAACGCTGTAATGGGAAAGCACCACAGCTTTTGGATTACCAGTAGAACCCTAAAATCTTTAAGCTATTTTCAATTGCTTTACGAAAGAGCAACTTACGGATGTGAATTGTATGTTTAATGGATCATCAAACTGGATTTTATCTTGAAATTCACGAATTTGAACTAATTCTGATTCTTTTGTTTCGGATAACAGTTTCGAGAAGTTGTAAGTACTCCTAAAATTTAGTTTTGTTTAAGTCTACACTTTTTTAAAAAAAATTAGGAACAAATCATTTAAATATGCACTTTTGCACTTTTTCGAAAAAATGTTGAGAAATTGAATGAATAAGTTAAGAACCTAAATAAATGTGTCAAAATTCAACGAAATATGTTGATAACTAGAATAAAACAGTTCTATATGGTGATGTATTTATATCTTTTAGTATACTGCTATCTTTGAAATAATGAATATCAGAACATTCAAAGTATTTCGCACTTTCCATTCTTAAGCGAATAACTTTGCATTTCGGAATGCGAATAATTACCTAAAAGATTCTTCAGATAACATAATTACCGATTCCAAGCTTGGCATTTGCGCACTTTTAATAAATTTCGATTCAGTTTTTGAAAACAAATCATCGATTTCATTTAAAATCTCGTAATAATCCTGTCTTTTACTTTTATGGTTACAAATAAGCGTTTTGATCCCCACTTTATTCACACAATACTGCATTTCCGGAGCTTTATAAGCATGATTTAGTTGTACCACTAGAAGTCCTGTTCTAGCACATGCTAACATAGCCACATCCCATTCAATTGAATTTGTCATCCAAATTCCGACTTTGTCATGTCTTTTCAAACCCAATTTCCTTAAGGCCACTGCTAGTTTATCAGTTTTTTTTAATAGCTCTGAGTACACTATGGTTTTATTTTGGTGCGTGCTTATAATGGCTGGGACATCGGGATATTTTTCAGCTGCTTTTTCGAGTAACTGACCTGCTGTTATACAAAGAAGTGGTTGTGTACCTACTTTATGCCTGTAGCTCCATTTTGAAATAAATCTACAACTAAATTGGAATTTCTGTAAATAATTATCGTAAATAAATAAATAAATACGAAGTATTCAGCACAAGTAAAAAGGTACTGAGATCTTCTGAACAGAAGAAGCGAAAGAAGAATAAAGCGAGCAGGACAACATAGAGAACATAGAGAACATAGAAAAGGTAGGAATTACGGAGGAAATAAAAACGATGGTTCAAACAATGATAAATGGTAAAAATGGACGTGAATATGGAAAAATTAAAAATGGAAATAAGGTAGCTGAGAGCAAAGAAATTAAAGAGAAAAAATAATTTTGCAATTAAAGGGTTTATGGCCAGGCTGAATGTATTTTTATTATTTATTAAAAATATGTTATTATCACTGTTAAATACGCATATATTTTTTATTTGTAATTTTTGATAAATATTCAAGGTCATGTTATGAATTTCAAACGTTATGAATTTAAAACATACAATTTATTTACAAAAACATAAACTCCACTGACCTACCTTATAAATGTTTTTGATATGATTTGTATATTTTTAAAAATCATTTTTTCTTCACTCGTGGAGAAAATGAAAGCTTTTAACACCTAACAACAACAAAATTGTCATGGAATGAATGAGTACTGGTTATCAAGGTGAAATATAAAATCTGACCTTTGTCTTATCTAATTATTTGTACTTACTGCTCTGGTTTATTTAATTTTTGATAAAAATCTATTTAAAATTTTACTTTTCGTTAACATGATATGTAAATTTTTTTTCAAAACGGCTCATTAAATAAAATTATGACTGACTATTTAAATAATATTTATTCTTAGTAGCATCTTTAGTTAGTAGCAAAACTAAAATTTAATTTTGCTTTAAAATCATTTCAAGTGCTTTTCCATACTCCAAATTTAAAACCCTAAGTATTTTATTGTGACAAAAAAAACTTTAAATAAATTCAACGTTGTTTTAAAATTTTGTGAAATCTGTTGATAGGTATAAAAACACAATTAAATTTTGTTTCAAAATCATGGTAAACCTCATGGTACTCGGAGACGCTGATATATATTATTACAAAATGGTTGTTTTATCAATTGTTTTAGTTATAAAAAAACGAAAATATGAATCTTGGAAAAATGAAAATTTTTATTTTTGAAAAGGTCAAATAAGTTGAGTCTACTATAAACATACATTTACACCTTAATCTGCGGTCGTTAATTACCAAAAAACCGGATGTATACCAAATTTTGGGCATTTTTGCGTGGTTTTTCAAACTTTTGTCTAAAATACAGTTTTTGAAAAACTCCTTTCACTTTCCCTTTTGGTCATTTTGGGGAGAAAGGGGATGTGAAAAGTGGTGAAAATTAAAAATCGCTTAAAGTAACCTTTGAGCTAGTAGACGTTTGGTGCTTAGGAGGTATTCGTACCAAGCGGCGTACCTGATTCATAAAGGAATGTATAAATATGGTTTTGCCGCTCGCTAGAAGCAAATAGGCAGATTTACTACGTTTATCTTTGTTTGATACATTTAATTTACAATAAAATAATAACGAAATATAATTTAGGCATACAATTTGCGACTTTTGTGTTCAAAACTTTTTTATTTAAAATTCGCCTTTTTTAATAAAAAATGTAACTTTCCTAATTATTCAAAGTAATTTATCTAATCAAGTGCAAGTTTGCGGTTTGCACCCCACAGCATTAGAAATATTTAATGCTCAACATTTCCCCAACTCCCCAACTGGCTTTGCCAGCGTGAGGTTTCATGGCTGTCAGAATTACAGGTAGAGAAGCGGCTTAACGCCAGCAGTGATGTGAATAAGGTTGCATATGATGAATATTAGCCGTAGCAACGTCACAGACGGAACCAACGACTTTTAAGATGACTTCCGAACCACCCGTGAGCATAAAGAAGTTTTAGCATAAAGAAGTTTTAGCATAAAGAAGGTTTAGCTTAGCATCAATGCAATTTGAGCCAAATTATACATTGGATCAATGATATTTTTTAATATATTACTGATGGCCATATTTGCTGCAAATTTGAGCCAATTCACATTATTAAAATTAGTTGAGAATAAATACAGACCCAAAAGGAAATGGATGGATAAATAAAACATAAAGGTACGATTATGGTACCTTAATATGATACAAATACAAAATTGTCGAATTTTGGGAATTTTGTCATTTAATTTTCAAACTTGATTTTCCAAAATACTTAATAAATTTACAGTTTTTTTAAATATCTTGAAAACTTCTTGATGAATTATTTACCGCATTTTTTTATAAAAGTAAACGCACATTACGCTTCCGCACGAATTTTTTGCTAATTCATTCAGAAAACACTCTTTTTTGTAGAAAATAATTGTCTCTGTAACGAATTTGTTTTAAGCTAGTAGTATCCATATGATTAGGATAATGGAATGTAATCGATTTCTAAATTATTCTTGTAAGAAAATCGTACGGAAGTAAATTTTCTGATTTGCACGCACGTTCTCATTTTAATAATCAAGATAAATTTGAATTGAGGACGCGACGCGTTTCGTTTAAATTTTATTTGCATGGCAATTTTAATTTATAATTAATTTTTAGTTTGCATTAAAAGAAAAAAAAAGCAATTTGTAAATGATTCATGCATTAAACAAAAAGTTTGCGTGGGCGAATTCGCGAAAATGGTATTTAAGAATCGTTAAAATCGAATTTGCAAAGTAGAAAGAGTAGGTCAGTCGGCTGGTGGTGAAGGATAAAATCTAAACAACCCCTATTGGTGGGGAGAACTTCCACCATTGGTTAAGATTATTTAGGCATGTTGAGATTCATGTAGAAACCCTGCAGTCAGTCGCAATTCGAACAAATGGCAATAGCATGTTACAAACCAGTGATGTTACAAACTAGTGATTTAATCCTTACGTGTCTTAAATTGTTAATCCGGTGCGTATTAATAGCCCTGAATCGGGGCAATTTTAAAAATATGCGAATTTAAAAATGTCCCAGCCGGGCAACAAAAAGGGCGGGGGCAAAGGCCCCCCGAAGGATAACAAAGGTGGTGGTGATAAAAAGGACACCAAAACTGGAGAAGGTAGTAGTAACAAGGATAAGGAGAAGGAAGTTAATGGGAAGGAAAAGGAGAAAGAAAAAGAGGAAGCTTCAAGCGTCGGAGATGAAGAAAATCCTCCTCCTAAACCACAAAGTGCAGGCGCTAGTGTTAGAGATGCTGCTCAAAAGGTTCTCATGTTATCACAAAAAGGGGAATGGGGACCAGTGGATCAGGCACTTAAATCCATGGAAAAGGCTATTGCGAATGCTGGAGAAGATGCCAATACCATACCACTTTTAGGGGTGGCCGATCCTGTAAGTTTTAACTGGTTTTTGTTTTGCTTATCAACCTATGGAGGTCCTATTATATTTAGTGGTTGCTATATTTTCGGATTTATCTTCAATCTAGCGAGTTGGTCTTACATTTAATAATTTCCTGCATTTTTCTGCAAGGTCCTGTATTTATTAAGATCTTTAACTGGCCGTATCTTCGTTGATATTTACCCAATTTATTCCTTATAGGTCTCATTTTGCAGCAAATGAAAAGTACTTTAGTGGTATTATGGGATATTTTAAATAGATTAATATTTTTAAAGAAATATTAAGGAAATTTAATTTTTTTTCTAAAAACAGATCATATTTTCGTTAATATTCAAACAATAATATACTTTTAATTTAGATTGATATTTTTTAAGAAATATTGAAAAAACTATAAAAATTATTTTTTTTCTAAAAATAACCAATAACTCTTTTGGTCTCATTTTGTAATAAATAAAAAGTGCATTAAGGGTATTAAGGGCTATTTTAATTTAAATTAATATTTTTTAAGAAGAATTGAAAAAACTGAAATTTTAAAATTAAATCAAAAAATTGATATCTTCGGGTTTCACGTGATACTTGTAGAAAGTTTTTCATTTTCGTTTAATTAATAAAATAAAAATTCGCCGGCACCGGGACTTGGCCAGATTGACATTTAATTGAAGATAAAATCCTATATATTATCTAAATATTATTTGAAAAAATGCAGACCCGTACCCGGGTCTTTACATTAGGAGGTCTCTACGTTACGTGTGTTTATTTATTTTATTTCTTTATATAAGTATAAATTGAGAATGTATTTAAAAATTTATATTTGCTACCAACGCGCAATTATAAAAATTTTAAACTGAAAGCTCGAAGCTTTGTTATGATTTGTGTGTATTGAACAAACTTGTTTCCTTTCAGGCTACGGGGATGACACCGCTCATGTATGCTGTCAAAGACAATAGGACATCAATTCTTGACAGGCTTATCGAATTAGGGTCCGATGTGGGTGCCAGAAATAATGTAAGAAACCCTTTTTTACGTAATGCAAACCCTTTTTCATTATTCATATCTTGTTCAAGCACATTTTTGTGCTTTTTAAACCGTTTTTGCAAACATTCGTTTGTTTTTTTTAAATTTTGAACATTCGTTTGTTTTATTTAAACCTTCATTTATTTTATTCAACCACCCTTATTTGTTTTTATTCAACCACCTTCATTTGTTGTGTTATTCACCCACCTTCATTAAATATCAATCAAAATATAATTTGCATTACTAGGAAAATTCAAATTTTTTGCAATCATTACAGAAAATTTTTATTTTGACTTGTTGGATTGGACACTAATAACACAGAAAGTTTCCATAATTATGTTCAATTTAATATTATTTATGAAAAAACCTTAATTTATGTTAGCACATGCGAATTGATGATGATATCCTGCAGAGTTATTTTAGGCCCAAACAGGATTTAATACCGTTAGACGAATTAATCTTCTAATGGATAAGATTTACGAGATTAAAGCGATTTTTCATATTGATCGCATTAAATTAAAATAAATATGCGCACAGATTGGTGGCAATTAAGTAGAAAAGTGTGGGTAAAGTTAATATTGCGTGATGGATTTGCCCCACTTTGAGCCACTAGAAATTTGCACCTATTCCCTATGAAATGAATGTAACAAAAATAAAGAAATCAACGAAATAAAACACAAAGTGGGCTATAAAATATGCCTTAAAATAGAATCATAAATATTCAAAATGACTTTTTTATAAACCTCCTTACAATATGTTAAAATTTCCAGTATCAATGTAAAAATAATAAAGGAAATGTACGACAAGTAGGTTTATAAAATGTGAAATGGATATAAAAGTTAAAATTTTAAAACGCTTTTGTCCTGAGCGTGATATCTAAATTACAAAATTTTTTAGAATTTTTTTTGATTTTCTCCACTTTAACAATTTTTGAAGCCCAATTAAGATTACATATTTAAAGATAAAAATATGGGTTTGACATACATTTTATAAAGAATTTTATGTTCTTCACGTGCGTGTAAATATTTTGAAAAATTATAAAAACTAACGTAAAAATGTAAAAAAAAATTTTATATCAAAATCTCATATAACTACACCTCCGAACGCTCCTCAACATTTTAGCTCTAAACACCACTTTTATGAAAGTTAGTCCACCGTCCTTGATCTTTTAGTACTAAAAGATTACGATCTATAAAATTGGAAATTTTTCAATTGAATTTGCTTAAGCCAATTTAATTCTGAATCGTTTTAATACCTCGGTACTAACTGAAGTATAAGAAGTCAGGCGTTACGTCATAGACGGGACCAACGGCTTTTAACCATTCGGGAATATGGCAAAATGTTTGATTCAGAGTTTTAAATTCAGCGTGTTCTGAATACGAGTTTTCTAGTAAGCTACTCCTGTGTTTTAAGGCTCGGCTACTCTGCTTCCCTGTGTTTGTTGATTCACTAATTAAAAAATGTACTATTTTCATTGCTTTTATGGAATTATCAAACACGAAACAAAATCCATATAACAAGAAAGTAATAAATCAAATTTGAATGAATCATGTTTTTTGGTTGCATTAGTTTTATCGATTTCATTTCACAATAGGCTAATTATATTAAATTTACATAATGGATCCATTCAATCGAATCGATTTTTACAAATTAATCTAAAAATTTCGACTGTAACATTTCAATTAAATTTATTAAACTGTTTCCAAACAACAACGACGAGATTAGAGTTAAGAAATTTATTTATGAAAATTGCCATTTCCGGATAAAACAAATGCTTGCGAAGTTGGAGGCAATAAATTTTACAGTTTTGCAACTACACGAGCATTTTAATGACTAAATATGTTACAGGACAATTACAATGCTCTCCACATATCAGCCATGCATTCCAGGGAAGATGTTGTCAAATTATTGCTTACAAAACGCGGCGTAGATTCGTATTCTACGGGAGGAGTAAGTTTTTATCCACCTGTTTACAACATAATTTAAATGTGTTATTTCAGAGCCGACAACAAACCGCGGTTCATTTGGTGGCTTCCAGACAAACTGGAACAGCCACTGCCATACTAAGAGCACTTTTATCATCAGCTGGGAAGGATATAAGACTTAAACCAGATGGGGTAATGTCACTATTGTTTGGTCTTTGAATAATTTTTTAGTTTTTGAAGGGAAATTTCTTACTAGAGCCTTCCATATTTCGTTAATCTATTAGTTGATAACTGTTTTTACCCGACGTTGCACAGGAAGAACTATTCATTTTTTGGGATAAAAAGTCGGTTATTTTTCTTCAACGCGATTTATAGTTGAAATTTTTAAACTTTTCACGGGCATGACTCAATCGATGTTTGCTAGATTTACTTTACATGGTTGGAAATTTTAAATTTTCTCAGAATATATAGACACATCTTTAACAACGTAGAAAATGGTTTTGATTTTTTTCTACCAAAAATTGTGCCCTGTTTATTGATTAACCGGATTGTAAAAAAATTTCAACATAGGATGAGGTCTTTGTTACAGAAGACGTTGATCTAGATTCTACTCATACTTATTACACATAGTAACATACACACACCTCGCAAATGATAAAGCAGAAGGACCTTGTTATGTCGATTGGTGGAAATATATTTTTTTGTGCATTTTTTAATAAGAAATATTTTATTGTCAAATTGTACTCCCCACTGATCATTCGCGTGTTTATGTCGCTGTTTTTGAGTGCCAGGCACCAGCCGGCATAATTTGCTCTACTCCAATATGCATCAAACATGATTTTAAATCGATGTTTGTACAAAAAATTATTTTTACGATTTCTTCAAGCGCGGTAAAATTCCGTTGCTGCTAGCTGTAGAAGCGGGCAACCAATCGATGTGTCGCGAACTTTTGGGGGCACAAACCGCGGACCAACTGAAAGCAACCGCTGCGAATGGAGATACGGCGCTGCACCTAGCAGCTAGAAGAAAGGACATCGATATGGTATAATTTTTATAGTTGCATGTAATGATTGATTTATGATTTTGTTTTTTAAGGTGCGAATTTTAGTTGATTACGGCACGAGCGTTGATATTAAAAACGGCGATGGACAAACGCCTTTACATATAGCAGCCGCTGAAGGGGATGAAATTCTTGTTAAATATTTTTATGGCGTTCGGGCTTCTGCAAGCATCACCGATAATCAGGATCGAACTCCCATGCATTTAGCAGCAGAAAACGGACATGCGACGATTATAGAATTGTTGGCTGATAAATTTAAAGCCAGCATTTTGGAAAGGACGAAGGATGGATCCACGTTGATGCATATAGCGTCTTTAAACGGACATGCCGATTGTGCCATGATGCTCTTCAAAAAAGGAGTTTATTTGCATATGCCTAACAAAGTAAATGCTGCAACTATAAATTATTGTTTTTTTTCTTCCATGATATGGTAATTTGCAGGACGGCGCCAGGAGTTTACACACGGCAGCCAGGTACGGACACGTGGGTATAATCAATACTCTTATACAGAAAGGAGAAAAAGTAGACATTACAACGAATGTAAGTCTTGCATGTCCTTAAATCTGATAAGAAAAAATCTTTGCCCTCCTTTTTTAAGGAAAATTATACGGCTCTGCACATTGCTGTGGAATCCTGTAAACCGATTGTGGTTGAAACGCTATTGGGATATGGGGCGGATGTTCATATTAGAGGTGTTTGATACAAATTTTTATTTTAAATCCTAAATTATTACTTTAAATCCTTAATTTTTTACTTTAAATCTTTAATTTTTAACTTTGAATCTCAAATTTTTATTTTAAACCTCAACGTTCCTTGCAACTAACTTTCGACTCCTATCCGTTTCGAATACAGCGACCAAAGTTCCATTGTTGTTGTGTTGAATTATGTTTGCAAGTTTTTCAACCACGATATTCTTCTTCTTCCTTCCATTTTGTCCTGAAGGATTAATTTTACCAGTCCGTATCGTTGATTGTTCTTTATTTTGTGACCTAGGTGTTTAGGTTTTCCCGTTTTGCTGTTAGAAGTAATTTTTTTTTGACGAATCCTTAGAGCACATCTTCGTTGGTCACATAATTTATCTAAGGCATTTTCATGATAATTTTTTTCATAGTTTCTTCTTATGCAATCCTTTTCCCCTTGTTTTCTTTTTTTCCACAATTTTTTTCTTGTTTTTCTTTTCTCCTCTTAATTTTCTATAAAATAGATTTCTCCTTAAACAATCTTCTTCATCATAATTTCTTCTTCTTCTTATCCACAATTTTTTTTCTTGCAAATTTTTTTTTCCTTTATTTTATATCTTTTTTACCTATAGTTTTCTTCTTATACAATCCATTTCCCACTATTTTTCTTTTTTCCCAACTTTTTCCTTGTAGAATCTATTTTATCCTTACTTTCCCTCTTATATTTTCTTTTCCCTAGTTTTCCTTTCCATCATCTTTTGTTTGGCTATCTTCTTTTCCATAGTCTTCGTTTCCATTATATTTAATCTCATTGGCTTAATTAAAGGTGGAAAACTTAAAGAAACCGCGCTTCACATAGCAGCAAGAGTGAAAGATGGGGAAAGGTGCGCTTTAATGTTATTAAAATCAGGCGCCGGCCCCAATTTAACAACGGAAGACAAGCAGACACCCGTACATGTCGCTGCTAGGTATGGAAATTTACAAACGTTGATTTTTTTATTAGAAGATGGAGGCGATCCACATTATAAAAATAAGGTAACAATCACACAACCACACATTTCACACAATTTAAAAAATTTCATTAGACAGGAGAAACACCGCTTCATCTGGCGTGCAAAGGTTGCAGACCCGACGTCCTTCAACATCTAATAAACTACGTGAAAACTCACAGAGGCGAAGATAAAGTCGCCGGGTATGTTAACGAGCTAAATGAAAACGATGAGAGCGCGCTTCATTATATTTGCAACGTGAGGAAAGAAGATGTGGAAATACCTGGAGTAGATCGCGAATGTGTTAAAATCCTTTTTGAAAACGGAGCGGACATAACGTTGACTTCCAAACCGGCGCATGAAACTGCGTTCCATTACGTGGCGCTCGTAGGCAATAACGAAGTTTTTATGGAGATGATTACGCATATTTCGGTGACGGAAGTTCAGAAGGCTCTAAACAGGCAATCTGCAATAGGATGGACGCCTTTATCTATAGCTTCGCACAAGGGTCATGTTGAATTTGTTAATAACTTATTGGCAAATCACGCGAGGGTAGATGTTTTTGACAACGAGGGTAGATCAGCGTTGCATTTAGCTGCTGAAAAAGGTTACACCCAAGTATGCGATTATCTCCTATCCAATAAGGCGTTTATAAATTCGAAATCGCGCAATGGTAGAACGGCGTTGCATTTAGCAGCTATGAACGGTTACATCCATCTCGTTAAGTTTCTTATCAAAGATCATAACGCTGTCATTGATATCCTCACGTTAAGAAAACAAACGCCGCTGCATCTAGCGGCCGCTGCAGGACAAATCGAAGTTTGCAAGTTGCTCTTGGAATTGGGCGCTAATATAGATGCTACCGATGATCAAGGCCAAAAACCCATACACGCAGCAGCGCAAAATAATTATTCCGAGGTGGCGAAATTATTTTTGCAACAACACCCCAGTTTAGTAATGGCCACCACTAAAGACGGAAACACTTGCGCACACATTGCTGCTGCGCAAGGAAGTGTAACTGTGATAGAAGAATTAATGAAATTCGATCGTTCAGGCGTAATTTCAGCACGTAATAAGTTAACAGACGCAACACCCTTGCAGATAGCCGCCGAAGGTGGACATGCTGATGTGGTCAAAGCTCTTGTACGCGCTGGAGCTTCCGTAACTGATGAAAACAAAAACGGATTTACAGCCGTACATTTGGCGGCGCAAAATGGGCACGGACAGGTCTTAGAGGTGCTCAGATCATCAAACAACTTACGCGTAACGAGCAAAAAATTAGGCGTCACACCTCTCCACGTTGCTGCCTATTTTGGCCAAGCTGATACGGTAAGAGAGTTACTCACGCATGTTCCAGGAACAGTAAAATCAGAAGCCCCAAATGGTGCTTCGTTAGTACCCACTTTGGGAAATGAATCCGGGATGACACCACTTCATCTAGCCGCGTTTTCCGGGAATGAAAACGTTGTCCGATTACTGTTAAATTCAGCAGGAGTTCAAGTGGATGCGGCTACACACGAAAATGTAAAGTTTTTATTATAATTATTGACAAATATTATCATTTTCTTCCAGGGTTATAACCCCATGCATTTGGCGTGTTTTGGAGGTCACACAACAGTCGTTGGTTTGTTATTAAGTCGATCCGCAGAACTTCTGCAAAGTGTGGAAAAACATGGAAAAACGGGGCTTCATATAGCAGCAACAAATGGACACTACCAAATGGTTGAAGTACTTTTAGGTAAGAAATTGTTTTGGGTTTAATTTTGTTGGGATTAATTTAGTTTTCGAATGTAGATCGTGTGAATTATTTTGTTTTTGTCCTCGTTTCGCTCGTCATTGCGGGGAGCACCAACAAGGTTTCGGATTACTTACTAACTTCAAAAACTTCCAATGATTTGTTATGTCGTTAGAGCTTTTTACGTTTTGTTTTAAAATTTAATCGATTTTCTTTAAAATTGTAAAATGACGAACGGAACATTGGCAACAAACAATCAACGCGACTTAAACCCATTTTATCATTATCCAATTATAGGACAAGGAGCTGAAATTAATGCAACTGATAGGAACGGCTGGACCCCGTTACATTACGCATCCCGAGCAGGTTGTTTCGAAGTAGTTAAATTACTCGCGGAATCCGGAGCGTCCCCGAAATCTGAAACAAATTTAGGCGCTGCACCAATTTGGTTTGCGGCGTCGGAAGGTCACCACGACGTGTTGGAATATTTAATGACCAAAGAACACGAAACGTATAATTTAATGGAGGATAGAAGATTCGTGTATAATTTGATGGTGTGTTCAAAAAATCATAATAACAGGCCAATTGAAGAGTTCATTTTGGTGTCACCTGCACCTGTCGACACGGCGGCTAAATTGTCTAATATTTTGATTACGCTGTCGACGAAAGAAAAGGAGCGAGCGAAGGATTTGATAGCGGCGGGAAAACATTGCGAGTATATGGCGACGGAGCTTCTGGCGCTTGCGGCTGGGGCGGATTCGGCTGGAAAAGTTTTGACCGCGACGGATAATCGCAATGTTGAGTTTTTGGATGTGCTCATTGAAAATGAGCAGAAGGAAGTTATAGCGCACACGGTAGTGCAGAGATATTTGCAGGTCACTTGGGTTTGTAAATTGTTAAATTTTTGCATAACGTTATTTCGTTATTTCAGGAATTGTGGAGAGGCTCGCTCAATTGGGCCACGTGGAGAACGTTACTGCTCTTCATAGGGTTTATTATATGTCCGCCCATTTGGATAGCCTTTACTCTTCCGTTAGGGCATAAATATCACAAGGTTCCAATCATAAAATTCATGTCCTATCTTACCTCACACGTTCATCTCATGTTATTCCTTTTATTGACCGCAATATTCCCATTCTATCCCGTCGTTCGACCCGGATTAATACCTTACTGGTATGAATTAGTTCTACTAGTGTGGCTCAGCGGTTTACTTTTGTTTGAGTTAACGAATCCAAGCGATAAATCAGGATTGGGCTGGATCAAAATATGTGTTCTACTGTTTGGAATATTTGGAGTAGCTGTACATCTCTTGGGATTAGTGGCGGTGGACAAAATGTATTGGCCGACACTGATGTATTGTCGCAACCAACTTTTCGCGATATCCTTCCTTTTAGCTTGCGTGCAAATCCTCGACTTCCTTTCATTTCATCACCTATTTGGACCATGGGCCATTATCATTGGAAATTTGATGAAAGATTTGGGTAGGTTCTTGGCGGTCTTGGCCATCTTCGTCTTTGGATTTTCGATGCACTTCGTCGCGCTTAACCAACCGTTCAAGAACATGTCGTATGAAGAAGCTAGAAGATATGGTTCTTCTCCCATTCCAAAGATTTATTTTGCTGAAGGTAAGACGCTTACGTGCAAGCTGAATAGAATAATTGCAGAAACATGATTTGTACATATTGTTGCGTGCGCTACTTTAAATTATAAGAGTCTGTCACCAGATGGAATTAAAATAAAGAAAAACTTCTTAATATTATTAACAAATTAAAAACATTGAAAATATCCAACAAAATTATAAACTTTCAAAAACTATTAAAAATCCATGGGTATCTTTAAGGATTGGATAATTTTGTATAAAAAACCTTTGAAATTCTCTAAAAAATATTGTCGATCCTTAAATTTTTTTGACATTCTCAAAATCTTTTGGAAAATCATTAAAAACTATAAAAAACCATTGAACTGGCTCAACAAAATTTGATTAAAAATTATTAAAAATGTGGACCAATAAAAAAATTTGTACAAAAAACTTATCCTTTAAAAATCTTTTGACATCATTCAAAATTATGGTGTGAACAATGATTTTTTGATAAAAAAAATAAAAAAAGGTTTTTCCTTTTCCCAATCCATCTGGGGACATGTCAAGGATTGTATTATATTTTAAATTAGTTATTAATTAATAATTTCGGATTTGATATGAATTGTGTATATATTATTTAGATCGAAGTAGTGAAACGGAGTGGGTTAAGAAGGACAGTATAAGATCAAGGTGGGTTCGATCTTCTCACGCGTCTATAAAGCGCAAACACCAGCAGCAACCGGGGAGTAAGTTAGTGTTTAGAAAGGTTTTGTCCTGACGCAGCTCTGTTTTTGTCTAACTGTTCTGTGCGTCTCGAATTGTGTTTAAAATCTTTTTTAGAAAGACGTTCCTCGTGATGTTATTGTACATAAATGTGTTTTGCACGTTGTCCTTCCTTTGCACCGAACAAAAAAAAAGTGTGTTGAGTGTTTGCACATGTCGTGCCGTGCCGTGTCGCTTGTGCGCCTCTTTAATTTTAAATATTTAATAGTTGTTCATTGATGCGTGTACTGTGTTCCCAGTGCTGATGAACCCGTTGAAAGCGTTTGAGCTGTTATTCTTCGCCATATTCGGGCAGACCACGTACGATGACCTGCTGATCAGAGGCGCGGGGTACCGACCCCCATGGACCGAGGCGCTTTTCAAAATCGTCTTCGGGGTGTACATGCTGGTTTCGGTGGTCGTACTGATTAATCTGCTGATTGCTATGATGTCTGACACGTACCAGCGCATCCAGGTAATCCTCTTTTTTCGTTTATGATTCCAGTCCAAAAGAACCCGATCCAAGCTTTTGAGTTGCTGTTTTTCGCGATATTTGGACAGACCACTACGAACCAGCTTAAAACCGAGGGCTGGGATCGCACACACAATAACCAACCGTTTTGGACGGAAAATCTCTTTAAGATGGTCTTTGGAGTTTATATGCTGGTATCCGTCGTCGTTTTAATTAATCTACTTATTGCTATGATGACTGATACTTATCAGCGTATTCAGGTAACCTCAGACCTGCATGCTTAATTCTTTAACGCTATTTTAAGGCACCAGTTCTGTTGGGCTGGATTCAATTTACTTTTACTTTTTTTATTTTATCCCGTAGATGCTTTATTTATTATAAACTTATATAAGATTAGTCGCTGATTGCTCGCAATCGAGTGAGAGGATAAGTAGAGCTTGAACAGAGAAATCATCCAACTCCCTTTTATTAAAGTAGTTTACAACTAGAATAGAAATTGTGCCAGCATCTTGATCGGTGTGCTGTACCTGTGTGTCTCAATTGTTTTTTTCGTGCATTTTTGTCTACTTATTTAAACACCATGTGGTAATTTTAATGTTCGATGGATTGTGTTTTTTTGTTTTTTGGGAATTTTTGTTTTGAAAACGCCCAACAGATTTTTGCAAATGTATTGTGATTTTGAAACCAAAGTTTTTGTTATGTGAATTTGTGAAACAACATTTTTGGTGTTTTTTAACCACCATTTTTTGTGTTTGTACCATTTTTGTTGTTTATTAACCGAATTTTTGGTGTTTTTCAACCAAAATTGTAAGTTTTTTCAAAAACACATGAAATCTCGTTCAATTTGTGTTTCTAAAAATAAAAAAATGTGTTTAAATTTAAATCTAGTGGCGGATTTACCACGTAGGAGGCAACTTAATTTGAATAAAATTAATGTAATTTCAACCAAAATCATCTAAATTTTGATGGAAATAGATTTAACGTAATATTAACTAAAATCATCAAAATGTTGACGAAAATCTTCAAAATTTGATCAAAATCATCAAAATTAAAAAAAAATCGTTTAAATTAGGGCTAAAATTATCCATTTAACCAAAATATAAAATATTTTGGTACAAAATTATAATTTTTAGCAAATTTTTATATCAAATTTTACAAAATTTTACCCAAAATCATATAAATTTTAATGAAAATATTCGAATATCGAATTGATAAAAATTATCTTAAATTTTTAGTGTTTATTGGGCTCATACAGGTCCTTGTTGGTTGTGTAAAAAAAATCCGAAAGCGAAGTCATCAGGAATAAGTATCTTCTAAAAGTCGCTAAAGTAACAAATAAAGTGAAGTTTAGAAGGAAACAAAACCAAACACGGCGGGAAAGCCATATACTTGATGCCATCTCGTGTCAGCTAGTTAAAGCACACGGAAACAGAAGAAAAAAAACTGCAGAAATACAGAAAACTGTAACCAACGAACAAGCGACAAAAATAAAAGTAAAAGATTAAGTATTCTTTAAAGGTCGTTAAACGTCGTTAACAAATAAAGGGGATTTACAAGGAAACAAAGCCCATCACGCCCGGAAAGTCACACACATGGTGTCATCTCGTGTTGGGTAGTCCAAGTACATGGAAACAAACGGATAAAACGGCTAAATTACAGAAAATATAAAAAATAAAGAGGCGACAAAAATAGAAGCAGAAACAGGGCAACAATATTGAGAACTAATCTTTCCGATAGGCGGCAGCACTTTACTGAAACACTTGTAAATGAAAGCAATCAGTCACAAACATTACTCTTTGGACAAATTAAGTTTTTGCCACTAGATGGCGTATCAAAATGGATAGAAAGAGTAACAAATTGAACAAAACATAAATGCAAAACTAAAAATAAACAAGGGTATGAAAACAAAACAAAGAAACATTTGTAGAAGTTAGATCCAAGCCAGATTAAATAATAGATGCACTCCTAAAAAATTTACAAGACCATACACAATCAAAATCCTCCTAGCACCCATTAAAGACTTTGGAACGAAGAGCTAAGAAGAAACAACCGAAGAGAACAACCAGCTCGGTTGAAATGGAATAAAGAAGAATTTACTCTTCAAGTAATAGCCTCATCATTGGGGGAAGCATATTTAAACATAACAAAACCTATTCTATAAGACCATATGGATCTCGCCAGACAAAAAACTAGTTAATCGACATAATGAATGAAAACAGTGAAAGAAATAACCAATTAAGAAAAATCACAAAAATCACAAGGCTTTTTAAAAAACGCTGCCAGAAAACACTAAAAGGAGACCTATGCTTCAATAGAATAATAATATTCGTTATTATTATTATTATTAAAAAAATTATCTAAATTTAGATGAAACTTGCTTGAATATGATGTGATTTTAACAAAAGTCTCTTGAATTTGACAAAAATCCATGCAATTTTAATGAAAATTATCTAAATTTTGACATATTTTAATTTTTTAGGTATTATTACATGGTTTTTGTTAAATTAAAAGTATTTTTATCAAAATTTGAGAAGAGAAGAATTACTTAAATTTTGATAATAATCATTTTAATTTAACAAAAATCATGTAATAATACCCAAAATCATTAAAATTTTAACCAATATCGTTCAAATTTTAACAATTTTAACAAAAGTATGTGGTTGTTTTTGGGATAAAACTTCAAAATTGCAATGATTTTGTTTTTATTTTTTATGTCTCATAGGACTCTAGAGGCCCTTTGAATTCCTCCTGCGCCTGTGCGGAAATCCGCCACTATTTAAATCGCTTACTATTATAAATGGGATATGGTCATTACCTATTTTAAAATACGATGGCAATATCCTATTTTATGGTAAATTTAATTTTTGTTAAAAATAATGAGAGTGTTGCGTTAGGCCCAATCAGATATAGAATGGAAATTTGGATTGAGCAAGCTGATTCGTTCAATGCATCGGACAACATCAGCACCATCACCCATCAATCTCATCACCACATGGTTCTTCTACCTCTTATCATGGTGCAAAAAGAGAAGTAAAATGTTGATTTAAATTAAATACGTTTTGTTTAAAATTTTTGTTTTATTGCAGTGAAAGCCAAAAAACGTACAAGTCTGGTTAACTTGATGGGTGGATTCCAAAGAACGCAACAACTCAGCCCGCGCTCCAAGGCGGGTCAAAAGTGGCTTTCCAAAGTGAAAAAAGGACGACAAATTGCGCCCAAAGAATCCGTCGCGCTGTCTGTATCCCATTTGAGCCCGTTAGGATCGCAATTGAGCTTTTCAATTCAAACGAATAGAATTGAACACGTGACGGATTGGGAGGCAATAGCCAAGAAGTACAGAGCGCTGACGGGTGCAATTGATGAAGTTAAAGAATCTGGAAATGAGGATGACGAAGACGAGGATGAGGATGGACAGGTTGGAAACAACGTTGCTCCTTAATTCTAATTCAACCAACGACTATTTTATTGTGCCATAAATGTAAATTTAGTTCAACAAAAAAAAACTTTATATGATGTACAATTATTAATAAAATTAATAAAATTGATGTTTTTTTTGCTTTAAAGCCTTCCATTTAAATCGACGTTTTGATGATATTAAGTAATTAGGAGATAGCGACGCAATGACGGATGTCATACATGAGTATTTTATGTAAAATATTATTTACATCAAGGTTTTATTTAAAACGTATAAAGCCACAAATACAAGGTCGCGTCTCTTTATTTATAAAACAATGGGTAACTACACGTACAAATTGCTGTACATTTTGCTTATTTTTGGTTTTGGTTTATTAAATGGTGAGAAAATTTAAAATAAAAACCCTATTACATCGATTATAAGACGCACATTTTTTTTTTCTTCTATTTTGGTGTCGAAATATTTTTGTGGTACGTTTTATATTATCTCACAATCGCTGTCAAAAATGTATTTTTTTTAGTTGACGATCTTTGAAGATGGCTAAGTGCCGCTGTTGCAAAGTTGGGATGCATCAGCGCTTGTAAAACGCGATCCTGGCGTCTTATAATCGATGTAATATGGTAAATTCTGTACTTCATCTCTAAACCTTAACACTGTTTCCATTTGTTTCAATCTTGTGCCAGAAGAGTAGTTAAGGCTCTTCTTTTAGTACATTAGAGTGTAACCAACGTAAATCAAAGTATTCTACTAGCACAAGATAAAAAGGAACAAATGGTGACAATAAGACAAGACCTTTTCTCTAATTATAAATAATAATTAAATAAAACAAAAGTTACTTGCAGCAGCCAACAAATCCCTCATTGAAGAATTTAGAAAAAAATTAATGTGGCAACTCGTCAATCAAACCCCATTCAAAATTCCTAGTTTCAAACTTAAAAACGATCCGGAAAAAGTTATCGAAGATGATGTCATGTTCTATTTATACACGCAACAACAACCTTACAATTCAATTATAATAAACAAAAACTTGGAACTGGTAGATCCTCTTTTACCAGTTAAACTGTTGGTGCATGGTTGGACCGAGCATTATTACGTGAAATGGTGCAAGGATATCAAAGCTGCGTATTTGAGGAAAGGAAAGTACAATGTGATCATTTTGGATTGGTCTAAAAAAGGTGATGCGGATTATATTTCAGCATCGTTGAGTGTGAAATATATTGGCAATATAGTTGGCGATTATATAGTAAATAAGTTACATGGTGAAAGGAATATTCCATATGATAACATACACTTAATTTCACATTCATTGGGAAGCCACGTTTCGGGCTTGACTGGTCAAAGGGTACAAGAATTAGCGGGAGAAAAGTTGGGCAGAATTACAGCACTTGATCCTGCTGGTCCTTATTTTACCATGTTTATGTTAGCCAATAAAGACAGGCTTAGCCCGGACGATGCCAACTTTGTTGATATTGTGCATACTGATGGAGGTTTTTTGGGATTTGGAAACTCACTGGGAACGGTAGATTTTTATCCCAATGGAGGAACCGCAATTCAACCGGGATGCTCCTTGCTTAAAATTGATTTAAAATATGAAGATCGTAAGTAAATAATCGTATTACATCGATAATAAGACGCGTGTTTTTCCATGTTGTGTCTCTGACTCATAATAGGTCTTATAATCGATTGAGTTTTACAAAACTAAGAAAAACAAACTTGTGTCGCCAAAGTCAATTAAAAAGCGATTAAACCTGAATGCTCGTTGCTAAAGTATGACCAAAAAGTTTGGTCGTAAAAAATATCAACTTCTGGTTTTCAACAGAAATACACTTTATTTTATTATTTTTAACTTGAAAAATATGAGGGTGCGTCTTATAATCGATATAATAATTTAAACAAAAATTGATCAAGTATTAAGTTATTTTGGCAGTGTGCAGTGCAAGATATTTAAATGTCCAACACTGCCCCAATTCCTCAACCCGCCCTGCCTGCTTGGTGTCTTATAGCTAAAACTTTTTCTGGTCCGGAGTTAGATGAGAAATCATGTAACTCCAATGATGTGGTTCGGAATCCACGTCAAACTGTAGGTCCACCTGTAATGTAAGTTGCAAGCATTACAGGCAAAGAAGCTACACGCCAGCAGTGGGCTGCTAACAAGACTAGACAAGTAATTTTGTGTAGTTTTTTGCAGCCATGGACGCAGTCACAGATTTTTCCTTAAATCTATCTCATCTGATCAAATGATGGCTGTGGAATGCGAGAGCTGGGATAAATATGCACAAAAGCAATGCAACAGTGAGGAACCCGTGCCTTTCGGAGAAAGTGTACCACA